>JAUKPP010265476.1:802-11568 GCA_032273245.1 Phyllaplysia taylori
CACACTGTTCTCTCTGTGGTTTTGCTGGCCTCTGCTGCGGCACATATGTTGGGTCTGTTCAGCAAAGAAAAAAAAGTCCCAAGTTAGAAAAAGTTACCACTGTACATGTATTAAATTATAAAAAGACATTATTGCTTTGCGTTCAGGCATATTTTGTCATTGCTGCAAATTGTGGCAAACTTCAGCCCAAAAAAGGGCAAAAACACAGACCACAGACTAAGAGGGCTATTTCAACCCTGCCTGTCAAGGAGGAGTAAAAGAGAAAAGTATGAAGTGGCAAAGAGTAAAGGAGAATGTCTTATGCTGGAAGCAGAACACGCTGTTTTCTGCCTCTCTCCTTGAGCATTGTTGGCCATGTCTTGTGAATCCAGCACACTGTTCTCTCTGTGGTTTTGCTGGCCTCTGCTGCGGCACATATGTTGGGTCTGTTCAGCAAAGAAAAAAAAGTTACCACTGTACATGTACTAAATTATAAAAAGACATTATTGCTTAAGGCATATTTTGTCATTGTTTGAGTAGTTTTGAAATTTAAGCCAGCTAGAGTTAAATTCTATTCCACTGTATTTTCATCACGAAGAAAATTTGTCTGTGAAAAATGGAAGGTGTATACTCTTATCTCCAGCTTAGACACATTTTCTAAGGTCACATGACCAATACAGGTTTGATTTTTTTTACCCCAAGCAATCCCCTAACATTGATGAACTCAAGTGCAAATTAGACGACTAATGTACCACTCCACCTGCAAAACCTGTAGATTATTGCATCTAAATAAGATTTCATAATAAGGCTGAGTGTTCCAGTGGAAGCAAGGAGGAGGGAGGGGTGGGCTGGAGGGATGAGGTAGTATGACGGGACAAAAAGAAAGATGGGATGAGATGGTGAGAGGGAGCTGGGTGAAAAAACAGACAGAATGAAACGTGAGGCTGTGTAAGGAGAAAAACAGAGAGAGAGAGAGATCCAGTTGTTTTTAGTGCTACATTCTTTGCAACACTGTAAACTCACTGAAGAGACAGGCTACATTGATCCTGCCTGTCAGGGCTAACCCAGGCTGAGAGGGGTGCGTTCCTATTGACCATTTTGCGAAATCGGGAGAAAGAACGATTATGCTTATCATCCACCTTGAATACAAGTTGGTCAATGAATAAATTGTGTATGGCTGTAAATATCTCGTCACAACGCACTTTGAAACTTTGGGCTCCCTTTGACGCCCCCATATTTTTTCTTCAACAACTCAAAATTGAACAACTGTGACTCTTTCATTGTGACTGGAATACTAGAAATTTCTTCTTTACAGTCATAGCCATCAGTTTCAGAACGCATTGAAAACTTAAGTGGGGTTCACATCTGACATAAAATTATTCTGAATGTAATCTCTGCAAAAAACTGTTTTTCGGCTGTATAACCGCCTTTCCCAACGGCCATTCTTACAAAGTCTCAATATACTTTAAGCTAACAAAATGTGGAAAGTTAAACTAGGTTCTGGTTAATTGAAGTGAAATTTGGGAGCATACACACGCCAGCTATCATAATTTCTTTCAGCAAACAGAGGATAAGAAGAGAAGAAAAGAGGTGAGATTTGGTGAGAATTATAAACACTTACCATGTTGCCAACAATAAATCTTTCCTCTTCTCGATTTTCTTTTACAAAAACGATTCCCCTCGTTGATTCTGTAATGACATTTGTCATCCCGAGGCTCGGGGTTCCGACGGCGGCAACCTGGAGATTGAAGAGGTGATATCTATAATTTCACCTTATCAGCCGACACTCACTACGTTAGGTAGATGAGATACGCATGGCTGGCTACGAATCCCTTCGCATCATATTTTTGGGTGCAAGTTTTATATGCTGATTGTGACGAATTGCCGCAAATTTTTGAGAAAATTGTGGCAAATTTGGGCCCAAAAAATGACAAAAAACACAAACCACAGCTATAAAAAGTGTCCAAGCTAGTTCGTTGAGTTCTACTGTAGTTTGTAAAAAATCAGTGGCATCTGTTGTGTGGATAGATAACTTACCGAGTCGGGATGAGGTTTGGTGGCAATGAAGGTCGACTGTCTGGTCTCACTGCCTTCATGTACCTCAGGTACCATCCTTTCCGGGCTCCAAAGTTCCTAAACAAGTTGTTCATATCCTGGACGAACTTAGTAACTTCATGAAAGGGCTTCCTGAACGCCTCGCCGAGCAGGTTGGTGACATGGGCCAGGCAGGTAATGTGCACACAGTTCTGAAATAGCCCTTTCAGAACAGATGAAAACGCCTTCCGCATATAGGCAGCATTGTCAGTGTTAAAGACCATCACATCATCGAATTCAACCTGAGCTGCCGTGACAGCTTTCACGACAGCCTGAGCCACAATGCTGTGATTCGTGCAGTCCAGGTAGGCCGTGTCGATCAGCGTTGTTTTGACCGACCCATCCACAACCTCCAAAGGAGCAGCCAGTACATTGAGGACAAACCTGAAAGAAGAAAATGTGAAGAAAAAAACAAAAAAAATTACGAAAAAGATCACAAACACAGCTCACACGAAAGAGATATCGCATCAACAGCTTCCGATTTTGACCGGCAGCAATGAGATGAAACGTAATTAAAATAAGACAAAGAAGTGAATTAGCAAAATGCAAAGTTCAAGTCAATACCCTAAACCAGTACAAGGAAGCTGCTATCATTGCTGTAGGGAAAGAAAAATTGAAGCTTCAGAAAAAACAAAAGGGTAAATGAACTTACCTCCCACTGGCATCGGACATCTCGTCTGTAATTATAGCGACCGGCTTGCCCTTCAGGGTGTCTTTCACCTCTGTCTCACGCTTTTTTAACTCCCTCTCCAAGTAGCACTCCTGGAGCTGCTTGGCATGCGGGATGGCACCCCCATTGACCACTCGGTTTTGAAGGAACCTCCTCACCGCCGGGTGGTCGGTCTTCGATAACGGGATGTTCGCTTCAGCGACCATGGCGACCCATTCCTGCCATATTGAATTCCTCTCTGAGAAAGAAATGAAAAGAATATGTTCCAATTTAATGAAAAGCTTACTTTCATTTATTCATGTCTCATTGTAACAGCTCAATTTATCAAGAGTTTCAGTATTTGTAACAGATATAATAGATAAAAAAATATTTCAGAAACTGTAGTTCTTTCAAAAATAAAATTTTCAGTAATAAAAAAAACATAAGACACTTGAAAATAATCAGAAAGCTAGAGAGCTTTGGAATGATTTCTTTCTATTTCTATATAAGACAGCTTGCCACAAACCAAAATGACCTTACAGAGTCGATAGAGCCTTAAAACGTAAACCCAAAATGTGTTTGAACTGAACAAATAATAATTACACTCTACCTTCGGAGGATACAGTAGAAGGCAGCCTTGGCTCTGTCATAGTTGCCTGACGCTTGTGTGGTTGCCCAAGTGCCTCAGCAGTGGCTTTCCTCTTGCCATGCTTTGCAAATGCCTGGTGATTGACGACTGTGCAGATATCTGATATTGCCCGACAGATAAGCCCAACTTTCTGAATATCTTGCATCTGCACATGTCTCCATCTTAAATACAATTGCTGCATCATTGACTACGGTACTATTTCTAGCCTGTCTTTTCCTCCCCACAAATGTTGACTTTGGGCACCTGTCCCACACTAAATGATTAAAAGCCTTATTTGCGTTTTGCGTCCCTCCATGCAAACATTTTCTAAGCAGGCGGTCATCCGACAAGTCCTCAAAAACACTCTTGATTTCTTCCATCACACAATCTGGCAGTTTGTTCTAATCAGATCCATGTCACCGTCCTCCACATTGACTATGATCTCCTCTATGGTGATAGGTTGCCCATACTGCTGTTCTCATCTTGTCCACATCGCCAGCACTTTTCCCTGATTGCACCACCGTAGTGTCCATGAATTCTTTTGATTGCAGCTTTCGTACCACCAATTTCTTTCTCGGCGCCGAAATGACCTTAGAGTGTCGATGGAGCCGTAAAACCCCAAACAGACAAACAATTTCTCTTTCTTCTTCACATTCTGATAGAATTTGTTCGTACCTTGGGATACCTTGTTTAACAAACTCTTTCCCATTGTGCATGGCTGCAACATTCCAGTTTCTCTATTTTGACACCAGCACACACTGGTGGGTCAGCCTCAGAAACAGACTTATAACTTTTGGAATCTCTATCTCCTAAGTACCCAGTGTATCTCAATCCATACCTATCCTTTGACCTTTGAAATATGCGCTTCATGCCAGCCGGCTCCATGCTTCCTGCGGATCCATGGGGATTTTTCATGCAATGTTGAGCATGATTGATTTTCCATACTTCTAGATGGAGCCGTAAAACCCCAAGCAAATGATCACCATAGCCTGTGCTACCAGGGAAGATTCCACCTTTGTAGGCTACCATGTCCCACTGTATGACATGATTTAAAAAATGTTACAGTTGATAAAAAACAGTAGAGCTAAAAGTGGGGGAAAAAATTGACTCGAGCACTCATTCTTTTAAAATTGATGATGTGATTTTCCTCTTTAAAACTGTCTGGGGATTCACTTGGACCTTTCTTCGAAGTTTTCATTTTTCCATGGCTCCAACCCCTACTCCTGATAAATTAAGTCATGAAAACTGAGGTCTGGCCTCTTTCGTGACTTGATAGAATTACAAGTGGCATTCAACCAAAGCAATACCCAAAACAAAAGAAATGTCTTCCATATAAAAATTTGTCTCAGAAATCTATCTGGTTTAGATGCAGTTTTCATCTGTCTCTCTCTCTCTCTCTGTCTTCTTCATCTTTAAATCGTAAACTTTTCTCCATGTCAGTAAAATGGTTTTTTAATTGTATACCGGTTCTGAACATAATGCAATCTTCTATTTCTGTCATGTTAAATTGAATTGCACAAAAAAGTTAATTGATTGCTATTGGTTTATCTTTGTACATGTAGTCGCCTTTTTTCTGCTGTAGCTATGGCACAAAAAAGTGGTGGGATGCATTGTTATAATAAAAATTAAAAAAAGAGCTTAGAGTGAAGCCAGGACATTTAGACTTGAAAGATTGTGTGACGTTCCTATAAGCTTAGTATATTTCTTAGGAATGGCTTATATATGATGTTTCTAAAATATGAGTATAAGCTTAGTATGTTTCTTAAGAATGTATTATGAGGTTTCTAAAAAATGTGTTGGCCTACGAGTTTTTGTTAGACTACCATTTTTGTCTCCTTTAGGTATGGTTCATGTCACTTGGCTTGGTGCTCTTGTGTGTGCACACATGGGTGTGTGTGTGTTTTATGAGATGTAGGCCTATGTTATGAGAAATGTGTATGTGTGGCATGAAGTGTGTGTGTGTATGTGAGTGTTTTACATATGAGATGCAGGCCTATGTAGTGAGTAATGTGTATGTGTGCTGCTCGTGGAGTCTGTTGTTACCTATTGATATTAGTTTTGAGGTAGAACAATTAACTTTGACTTGTGTGATGGGAATGTGACATTGTGTTTTGTGTACCGTGCATTTTGAGATGAGTACATGAAGTCATGCAGGCCTATGTCTATTTATTGATTTTTTGTATTATCATTATTTCTATTTGTAAATAAAGAGATCAAATGAAAAGGCGAATTCAAATGTTTTTCTGTCTGGGACTGGATACATTAGATATAAGATGTAAATGTATGTTTTGTGCTCATTGCTATCTTGCCCTACCTCCCCAACTATTGTGAACAGAATGAAGGATTTTGTCTTTCTCCCTGTCAAGCAAACCAAAGTCACACATTCACTTTGCAAAAATTTGGAGATACAGCAAAATACATGCAGCAATGCGATGAGAAATTTCTTGCTCTTACCTCTGTTCCTTCTGTTTGTCTTTTCTAAAGAATTCAAATTACCATATCTAGGCTATACAGTATATAGTGTGGTTTTTTTTATATTAGACTCTAAACTGAAATAACTCTAAGACGGTAAGAGATAGAAACATTCTGTTTTCTACCAAGTAATCCTCATTCATTTAATTTTTTTCTGGTACCAAAATCAAGCGGTTTTATGAACACAATGCTCGACAGCACCAGTTTGCGCAAACAGGACACAATTTTTAGTACATAGAAATGAGGCTAATCTTGCATTTTTTTTAAAAATCCAACTAAGCACAGTAAGAAAAGCAAAAAACAAAACTCAATCAAAACTTGGTATCAAAATTTGGTAGAAACTGGTCATGTGAATTGTTATGACAACAGAGATAGCAAGAAGTGGGTTTTTGCACTGCAATGTGCCCAATCAACTGAAAAAGACAACTTCATTAGTTTGATACTCTCAAGAAACATCTATCATCGCTTTCTAACTTCAAACAATGAAACATTTCTTTTTATAGACATGAAGCCAGAGATTGGTAGACATTATTCCTTTTTGGAAAAACCGTTTTAACCATCTTTATACATGTATTGCCTTACGATGGTTCATAGCAGTCCTTCTCTCTGGTATACCAGTGCGTTGTTTACTCTTTTTTAAAATGCCTTCTAGATGAACATAATCTTTTTTTTGTGCCCAGTGGTCAGTAAATAAATAATGTGCACAAAAAAAAAAGCTTACTTTTATCCCTCACCGTTTTGTAGTTATTTCAGTTTAAAATGGAGCCGTAAAACCCCAAATAAATAAACAAATCAGTTCAGAATCGATCATTTAAAAAAGACCACCCTGTATTTTTCCTCGTGAAGTAGAAGTAGAACCTGCGTATCTCGACGTCTGTTAATTCGACATTCAGCTTAAATTGACACGATTTGGAATTCTCAATTTTTTTCTTTATTTACTACATCAACATTCCTTAAGTCGACTTTCTCTTTACTTTACCTGATTTCAATAGTCCCAGCAATGTTGGCTTCTGCGGGTTCTCCTGTACTTCGAAATTGGGCAGAAAATATTTACCTTAAAAGCGATAGCTTCTTTTGTTGTTTTAACCAGCCTTATGTACTTCTGCACCTGAAATGATTGTATAGTGTGATAAAAATTATTATGTATTTATAGAGGCGCCAGCCCAGCTTCTTTTGATGGTATTTTAGCCAGCTTAATTTATTCTCGCATCTGAAAAGACTTGACAGTGTCCGTAGTGGCGTAGACCCTCAACAAACCCAGACAAACTCCTGCATGTCACGTAAAGAAGAATGAATCCGCCAGGATTCAGCATCTGTGGCATCTGGTCTGGTTTGTTTGTCATTTTTACATCCCTTGCAGCACTGTAAGGTCATTTAAGAGACAGGCTACTTCGACCCTGTCTGTCAGGGTCAACCGGGCTGAGAGGGACAAATCCCAGCAGAAAAACGATATTGTCCGCATGCCAGGTGTTCCGCATGAAATGCAAAGAGCCTAACCATTACTCCGGCGTAATAGTTAGGCTATTCACCTATCATACAAAGCCAAGTGGGGCAGATTCTTCAGTCGAGTATCTCCGTCTCTGCTGGATTGTAGTATCCCTCTCAGCCTGTCGCCTGGGTGTCTGTCGTGTAATGGGTAGGTTCTTCGCCTATCAAGCAGAAGACCGAAGTTATATCCCAGAAGCGGACAGTCTGCATTCTTCCTGCTGGGATTCGTCCCTCTCAGCCGGGGTTGGTCCTGACAGGCAGGATTAAAATCGAAGTAGCTCGTCTCTAAATGAGTATGACTGCAGTTTTGTAAGGGACATAAATCTAACAATTTAACTAAACAGGCACTTCGCCTATCACGCAGAGGGCAGGGCTCGAGGACCATGTAGAACAGTTTTTTTCAGTTACTGGTAAGTACAATATATCTCCATCTCCGCTGGTTTGTTGTGTCCCTTTCCAGCCCGGGTTGACCCTGACAGAGAGCGTCAAAGTAACCTACCTCTTAATGACCTTACGGGGCATGAAAACAAAACTAACGTACCAAACCAACAAAGAAATCTGTCGGTATTTGTTTACAAGAGGGTAAGAGATCTCGATAAGTTTTGTAGTTTGTGACCCTATTTTTAGGCCCCTTGTATCACTGTTAGGTCATTTTAGAGGCAGGATTCTTCGACCCCCTTCTGTCAACGCCAACTTCGGTGGAGACTGGGAAGAGACACAACATCCCAGCAGAGGCATAGAGAGATGCTCGTCAGTTTGAGGAACGATCTACCGTCCTCCGGCGCCCCTAATAACTATAGGCGAAGAGCCTAACCATTACAGCTTGTACGCTGGTTCTCGATAAGTTGAAGCACCATCGTATTCAGTCTTTTATTCGCCTTTTTTCTTAATAGCTACTTGACCAGGCAGGAGACAAAGATACAATACCGGCGTTGTGGTGTACAGTAATGGTTAGGCTCTTCGCCTTGCATGCGGAAACCCTGGTTCGATCCCCGATCGCGGACGGTCTGGGATTTTTTTTCCCTCTCAGCACGGGTTGGCCCTGACAGGCAGGGTCGAAGTAGCCCGTCTCTTAAATGACCTTACAGTGTTGCAGGGGTCGTAAAACTGGTAACCAAACCAAAAGATACAATCAACCTCAAATTTCAGTTCAATCAAGGCGGGTGCTTGGTGTGGTCTGTTCCTTCTTAGTGACTCCAACTTGTAATCGTTTTATTAAAGACATTGAGTTTTGTAATGAATTTTTAATTTAAGACATCATGTAGGCCTTTAAGATAATTTTTGTACTGGTTTTAAAAAATCCAATTTTGATACATTAGTATACGCGTACAGGCTCAGTTTTTTTTATACGTATTGCTGTGGAGGAGTAAACTCGGGGGTCTGTGGCCTAGCGGTCAAGCGCCGCCTACAAATGTGATATCCTGGGATCGGGAGAACCACTCAACGGCGAATCTGGCGTAACCTTGGCCTTCGATGCAATAATAACCATCATCAAAGAGCTTGTAATTTCATAAAGAGGTGTAAGCTCGGTCTGGATCAGTAAGCGGAAAGAGAAAGAAAAATGTACGCAAAAGAGTTCAATAATTCATAATAAGCTCCTGTGATGCCAAGACGCGAACGTCGCGTAAGAGTAAAAAACTAGAGTCATGACGTTGTTGATTTGAATCAATATTTATCGCTACCGTATTTTATAGGTTTTAGGTTAATAATAATTTTGATGAGATTTTCTGTTTGCTTGTGCACTCTCAAATAAGTGTATGTCTTGTTCTTTTCGTCTGGTAGTTATTGAGTGAGACGTATTTATAATTTATAGAGAAGTAAACTTTTTTTGCCGTTTCAGCTTCAACCATAGCAGGGTGAAGCCTAACACCACGGGACCTTATCGGATAGGCACCATGTTTGAAAGATACGCGCCTTAAAGTTGCATCATAAAGGGAGGTAAGTTTCGGCTCTCAGTACTGAGTACTCCTTCCCTCCGATCATACATGATGATAATAATGGATTGTATCTGTAGGCCTATAGCGCAATCAGAGCCATTCAGAAACCTGGGGAGCACACAGTGCAGGCTGCCATTTTATAAGTGCTCAAACACTAACAGTAACATACCGGTACTGACAAGATCTTTCGTGACTATTTAGTTTGGTTACCGGTTTTACGTCCCCTGCAACACTGTAAGGTCATTTAAGAGAGGGGTAACTTCGACCCTGCTTGACAGGGCATAGGCCTACCTGGGCTGAGACGAAAAAAAAATAATAAAAAGCAGAAAAAAGAACAGATCGTCCACGCTCGGTATCGAACTCGGGTCTTTTTCTTGACAGGCGAAGAGCCTAACTATTACACCACAGCGCCGGTTTTCATGACTGTGCCGGTACTATAGAGCAAGCTTATCTTGTCAAACCAGGGCAACTGTTGTGCTATTCTACTTTCACATCACCTGATCAGTTGGTTCGCCTTGCTCTGTGTAATCAGAATCAAAACTTCCGTAGTTGCTGAAACTAAAACCTTTCAATATGACGTCTTCAAAAACCGTGAAAAAGATTCTGTTGTTGATGACGTGTCTCGCCATCGTCTGCTCCGTGGTAAGGGGGTGCATCTGATTTAGGATTAAGGCACGCAATGGTACATGACTTGTATAGCCTGCTTATAAATAGTCTTTGGTACTGCTTTTAAGATCGTTGGCTGTCTATGTATACACCCGCGAGGAAAATTCGTATAAAGTTTCTTTCCCCAGGACGTAACGTCGGGCCCGAGCTGGGATTCGATATCGCAAACCTTTCGATTAAGAGTGCGGCAGCCTAACCACTATAATGTATTTGCCTAGAGGGGATCCATGATATTGATATCTGCTACATTGTACAGCGAGTTGAGACACATTGTATGTATAATGTAGTGTCTACAATAGTTCAGCGCAGGCGCTTGGTGGTGGCTTGACTTGTTGGGCAAAGAAAACAAAATTGATTCTTGGTCTGTCGGGCAACGGAGACAAATTAATGTTTGATACGTCGGCCACGAGGCCAAATTATTGAAGCCTGATGTGTCGGGCAAATAAACTAAATTGATGCTTGATGTGCTGGGCAAATAAACCAAATTGATGCTTGATGTGTTGGGCAACGGTGGTTAATGTGTCGGGCAAATAAACCAAATTGATGCTTGATGTGCTGGGCAAAGAAGCCAAATTGATGCTTGATGTGCCGGGCAACGAAGACAAATTGATGTTTGATGTGTCGGGCAAATACGACAAACTTGTGCTTGATGTGTGCATATTTTCTTTTCTCGTCCAGGCTCTCGGAGCCAGAGTGAATTGTGAAGGGCCTGGTAGCATCCAAGAGCTTGGTCATCTTTCAGGTATGGTTGTTAGTTTATCCATTTCTTTCGTTAGTTAGTTAGTTACCAGTTTTACGTCCCCTGCAACACTGTAAGGTCATTTAAGAGACGGGCTACTTCGACCCTGCCTGT
>JAUKPP010265487.1:7733-21546 GCA_032273245.1 Phyllaplysia taylori
CAGATGAATGCCACTTACACTCCTCTAACCTGGGAAAATAATCTATCCCATTGTCTTATCCCCACCCTTAGTTTTACAATTTTAAATAAGAACTGGAGAATATACATACAGTAGAGCCTGCATAAGTCGGCATTGCTAGGACTATTCAAATCCCATCCAGTAAAGAGAATGTCAACTTAACGGATGTCGATGTAGTAAATTAAAAGTAAGGTAGGAATTCCAAATCGTGTTGACTTCGGCCAAATGGGTGAGTCAGCAGACAGCGAGATATGCGGGTTCCACTGTACACTGAATGAGATTTCAAGACATCAGCTGTCTTCAGCAACCAAACAATCAACATACATGTAAAAGGCAAACAAACGTACAAGCATTTAGAATTAACCCTTTGAACCCTGGAACGTAAAATCTCCCCAAATCTCTATCCCTCAACTTTTCGGGAAATCTCCACAAATGTGTGGTACGTTATATTAATGAACCCACTTTTCCAGATGTGAGGACGTGGAGCCTAGCCTGGTCTACCTGCGAGTTCAAAAGTTTGATTTAGTTTGGTTTTAATTCTACCCCTCTTGTAACACTATAATGTCATTTAAGAGATGGGCTACTTCAACCCTGCCTGTCAGGGCCAATCCAGCTGAGAAAGACAGATTGCAAAAGAAAGACAAAAGTGCTTGCCCCGTGTGGAAATCAAACTCTGGTTTTCTCCATGATAGACAAAGAGCCTAACCATCACAGACAATGGTGTCTGTGGTGTAATGGTCAGGTTCTTTGCCTATCACGCAGAATACCTGAGCTTGATCCAATGTGCGGGCGATCTTGTTTTTCTGCTGTGACTTTTCCCTCTCAACTTCGGTTGGCCCAGACAGGCAGGATCGAAGTAGCTAGTCTCTAAAATGACCTTACAGTGTTGCAAGGGATGTAAAACTGGTAACCAAACCAAAGATGTCCGTGGGTTCAAAGGGTTAAAATCCCGTCTTCCAAAATCTGCTTCATTCTGTCACACACTTTGTTGTGAGGTGAACTTGTGACATTTTGACTCACTTGGTCGCTTGACGATATGAAGAGGAAGAAAAGCAATCATGAACTGACCGAGCATCATCAAATCTGAGCGACAGTAGATTTTTCAAGTTATGCGAGACAACAAAAATAGAAACCCAACGTACAGATCTTTTTTTCGGAATCCGGTAAAGCTAAATTAAGAATGCATCATAATCACAAAAAAGTGGCAAACACGTAAAGAAGGAACAACCTGCGATAAAACAGAAAAATGAAATCACAAAATGCATCGATATTTTTCACTAATACTGAGCTCCAAACACAGGATTGGCTGGGAATCACTTCCAACAAGGAAACAAAACAAAAACGAAAACAAACAAGTAAAAAACTGAAAACAATAAGCAGCAAGCAACAAGTACGGGCATTGACGTGACTGATATTTCTTCGGTGGTAAATTTGTAAAAAATCTATGGTTACCCAATTGAGGTACAAGTTGTGAGGTGATATCTAAAGTAAAATGTGGATACGCCGAGCAATAATGTCTTCGCAGAGCCCAAACACGTTGGGTTTTTTTTTAAAAAACAGTATTTTCTCCGCCAACTTAAGGATTTTTCAACAAAAATAAAAAATGTTAAATTTATCAATCTACTGGTCTTTTCATACGTTGTCATATGAGCATTTATATTTATTCGCTATGTTTGTCCCACTCTCAAGAGAAAATTAAAACAATTGATGGCGCAACACTTGACAGTACATCAGACGGTCACCGTCATTCATTTAAAGATGGGAAGACATTTAAAACCACAACTGTTCTTCTTCTGTTTCCCTCCGATTGCACTGTGTCACTTCTAATCTCAGATCAGATTTTACTGTCACTGGTATAAAACGCTCTAAAAAAAAACCAACAGACCCAGCTACGCTACAATCAACTAGCTACGACTAAATATAGTGTCAAAATATCACCACTGAGATTCTAGGTCAATTCATGACCAGTACAATAAACGTCCTGTTACTGACCTGGTTAAAAATATCACTAAGTCTCCTCATCTTGTGAATATACCAGAAGATTGGACAGCACAAGAGCCAAAACGTTTCTTGTAATACCACCGTGAGGGCTTAACATGAGGTATCTTGGTTGGTTTTGGTTTTACGCCCCGTGTAACACCGTAAAGTTGTTTAAGAGGTGGGTTACATTGACCCTGCCTGTCAGGGCCAACCTGGACTGGGAGGGTCACGACATCCCAGCGAAGACACCGAGATGCTTGTCCAACGAGGCATTCGAATTCCCACCCTCTGCATGATAAGCGAGGAGCCTAACCATTACACCGTCGACCCCTTTCACACATGAGGTAGGCTAAAGCAGCTTTAAACAACAACAAAATTAATTGAACTGGGCTTTTGAGCCCTTCAACTCACAACATGGCATTTAAATATTAGCACCAAACCCTACGTTTAAATTTCCCTTAAAAGTTGTACGCTAAAAAAAAATCCCAGAAAAACAGTTCAACCCAACATAATGTAACAACCGAACACGTGCAGTAATAAATACTCACAACTTGTAAGTTAATATACACTTGGTGTAAGAAATCCTGATACATATTTCCTTCAACAATATCCAACATCAACAAAACAATTTAAATAAAATGAGAACTAAAAATCTTTCCCATGACGAATTAAACACCTAAAAACAAAATCCACATGCCTCGAAATGCACCTCATCAACCGTCTCTTGAAAACCTCAAGCTGGCATAGAAACATTACGTTACAAATGTGAATGACATACTGATGGACGATATCTATCAGTCCGGCTCCGAACCGATAAAAACTGTCAGATCTGTACAATTTGCCTTTTGTATTGAAAAAAAAAAAAATAACCCACAATTATTCGACAGTTCACAACATCTAAATAACGACGTTATCCATGAGATATCACCAGAATAAGCTGTAAATCCGGCACACGAATCATAATAATGAAAAATTAAGATTTCTTTCTACATGGTGGAAATTTAAAAAGAAATATCGTAAGAATATGAGAAAACAGCTAAGGAAAGGACAAATATCAGGTCGTCATAAAAACTGACATACATAAGGTTCCCTCAAGACATAACTGAGAGTGAATTTTCATACACCTCTACTGTCTACACACCAAAAAAAAAGAAATCTCAGTGATGAGTCACATTTTTGCGTTCACTACACAATAGTCTGGTTTTCTCAGATGCCCAAGGGTTGTCACGGCAACTATCTAGGTTCCTCCAGGTTTTTACGCCTCAAAAGACCCTCAACAAATAGTTTTAATAGGAGCGAGTGAGCTGATGTAATCAATCTGTGCATTTTTTCACGTCCCAAGATGAGCTATCTTCATCCCGGTACCAATCGTCAAGATAGTACTGTATCAAATCAGATCTTATACCTGGTCTGATCAATGAGAACGTGAAGATTCATTACAATAAAGTTTGACAACTGGAAACTTTCCATCATCCATTTCTAACTGATATCATTGATACAATTCCGATGTCATTGCACGTCTACATTCAGGGCTGAGAATGGTCAGTAACAAACAAAAAAGTCGGAAAAAGTAGGGGGATGCGTATCCCTCCCTAACCCCCCTGAAATTTTTTTTAAAAAGTAAGGTGTGAAAGAGCAAAATGTTGAGATTCTAATTGGTCACAAAGTTTCACACTTTTTGACTGAAAAATTTTATTTTTTTTAAATCAGAGCATACGCTCACATTACATTTAAAAAATTACATGGGAACATGGTAGGGGCAGTTATATTATAACTCACATGGAGACAAGACAGAAAGTGTGAACAACTGCATTGCATTATTTAATTGAACACTATGCCTGAGCCTGTTATGGAATTTCAAGGTTAAGTTGTTGTCTTACTATAAAATTATCAAAATGTAAATTATTTTTAAAAAGTCGGAAGCCGCGATTTGTTGAGCGGAAGGCAAGGTAGTGATGAGCGGAATTCCGACTTTAGGCGGACGATTCTCAGCCCTGTATATTGGATTGGGAAAAAAAAATCTCTGATAGTGCAGTGAGTAGAAGGAAGAGGAACTGGGCACAATCTTTGCAAACATTGAATGATGATGATAATAAAGAAATTGTTTTCAGCTTAAAATTGACATCATCAACAATCAACAAGTTTGAAGGTTTGAGACAAGTGAAAAAGTTTGAAAAGGTTTTCTTTTTTACAAATAGTGAGCACAACCGCACACAGAATTAAAGGCAAAAAAAATTGCCTGGAAGTTTAAATAAAATAAAAAAAACCACAACTATGGAACAAGTGGGCTCACAACAGCCTTAAAACAAGCAGGAAGAACCAGGTTATGTTTTGATTTGCTCTATATATATGTGGAAAAAAAAAAAGAAAAAAGAAAAAGGAAATAACAAACTGGCGCCTTTGGTGTAATATTTTTACATATGATACACGTATCGCAAACAGAAACGGATTTTACCAATTCTCCCCTCGATATATCCGTACCTCATTACATGCACAATATAGAATCTCACATCAAGGTAGTCACTTGAATATTTTGTTAGTAGTACTGCAAAGGGTCAAATGGTTCACTACAATCTTTGTATTATTGGCCACTTTGCCATACCACCAACAATTTGCACAAAAAAAATATGCTGAAAGCGGCCCCGGCTCTTTTGGGACCAAAAGACCATTCCTCCAAGCCCGAAAAGCTTGGAGGGAAAACCAGTAATTCATATTTGCAGGAAATATCTTTCATGATGCTCTATTTGGCTGCATCAACAAATGAGAAAAGGCAGAAAATGAGAAAGGTGTTTCCAACTATTGGCCACGTTGCAACTGTACCAACATGCACATTACATCTAATTCCCACAGTTATTTACAACTTTGTCTCCCCTCGGCAGACTGTTTCGACCCCACTGATATAAAGTTTCAATTACCACGACATAAAGTTTCAATTACCACGACATAAGAGCGCTTTATATAATAAACCATTGCCTCACAGTTCTATTCAATCCACCGCAACAAAATAAATTCCACGACTTCAAATCCAGTATGACCACTTCTCAAATCTCAATCAAATTTGCTCTCATTTCTTCGTCTTTTGATCCCAAAGACAACATCAAGACAGATCTTGCTCAAGCAATTTCAAAACGTTCACTGCTCCACAAAGGCGACCGTCTCGGTTACAAGCTTCCCTATGTAAACCAACAAATTCGTGACATCAAGAAATCTATCCAGGGCACCTCTCCTCTCCTTTGTTACTTCACTTTCTCTTATATCTTTTTTCTTCCCACTTCCAATCTCACCTTGATCAGGGATGCCAACTCAACCAAAAAATCCTTACTGAACTTTTCCCGATCCATCGCCATAAATGAAAAATTTTTTAATGATCTGTTCTACATACTGTAGAAACATGGATGATTTTAAGTTAAAAGGGGCTGACGGAGCTGTCGGCGTTGACGGAATTCCGTAAATTTACGGAAAATTGGCATCCCTGCTTGATCTTCTCTCCATCTTTGCCTCAACCTAGAAAAGAATGGCTCCCTATCAGTTCGAATAAAACAGTCCGTTTTGAGCATGGTGTTTTGAATGAAGACAGTGGCAATAAAAGATCCTTAAAACTACTGATTCAACTCAGTACCAATCCACACAAATGCAAAAGGGACATACATGCACCCACACACATGATTACATACCAATATATTAAGACCCACAATCACACACCTGAGAAACACGCCATTCAAGATGACTAGACAAGCCTAAACAATTCACAATAAGCATACATGCACAAACGCACACACATATCCGCACACACGATTTCACACAAACACATAAACACCAATAATCACACACCTAAGAAACACACCATTCAAGATGACTAGACCATCCCAAACAATTCAAGCAATCTATAGCAACAGCACCCTCAACGCAGAGAAAACACACTTCTACGGAGCACGAAACTAAAACCCAGTGATAACTACTACTAGTCTACAAGAACCCAACACATCACACTGTGAGCTCTTTGTCTTCCATGATTATCTCAATAGGCTAGAACAGCCAAGGATGCTGGCGCCTTTATAAATAACTAACTGTAACATTATCCCAATCTCTTTGTATGGCAAAAACGTAGCATCATTTCATTTCCAGACAAAACAGCGGTCCTAACTTTACCCAACAAACAATTTTGGCAGCAATGATTAAAACAAAAGAGAGAAGCTAACAGTATGTTGTAGCTACCTACATTGGTACCAGGAGACATATACTGCACAATGCACTTCCGCAATCAGCATAACCTAAGCTTGTTCTATATACACAGAAAACTGGAATGAGCATCCCAGCCCAGTCACATGACAACACCTGATTTGTTTGGTTAGTTTGGTTACCAGTTTTACATCCCCTGCAACACTGTAAGGTCATTTTAAGAGGCGGGCTACTTCGACCCTGCCTGTCAAGACCAACCGGGCTGAGAAGGAAAATAACGCAGGATCGATCTCGGGAATTCCGCATAATAGGTGAAGAGCCTCACCATTACACCACAGGTGCCGTTTAGATCATTAAGAAACACAGAGAAAAGCAGGGGTGCCAACAAGTGCCAAATTGTTTTTACTGAACCTTCTATTGGATTCACAGATAACCGTCTCACTACAAAACTATTGGAACTAGATTTACAAAATGATAGCATTTCTATATTGAACAGAGACCCATTTTCCTGGATGTTTGTAAATCTATGAAGAATTCACACCCCTGCGGTTGCGTCTTTGTTTGCTAAAGTTTTACAGCACCATCAACATCTTAAGATAATCTCCGAGCCACGACACAGATCAGGACGATACAAAAATCGAGAAGGAGCAGACCACACCAGAGCACCCGCCATGAATCTGCCCACCTTCTGTGACTAGAAATGTTCAGAGAGGCAACAAAACAACAAGAATTGTAGCTATCTCTGAGTATAGACAAAACTCAATCTCATCAGTTTGAACACATCCTCTAGAGCAGTGGTCCTTTACCTTTTTGGAAGTACCGAATCCCTGAAAGTTTACAGAAGCTTGCACCGAACCCCTGGCTATTGTAAAAAAAAAAAAAAAAAGATTCTTTTCCCTTCAGATTCAAAATAAAGATAGATATTGTACATGAATTAGTACACAAAATGAACCATGCATCCCTTGCAAGAGTAATCACTGTATGTCCAAGAACATGACCAACACAAACAAATAATTCAAGCTGGGCTGAAACTAAAAGCTAAGCATCATAGACCTATGGATGGGATGACGAAATACATAATGCTTGAGTCTTGACTCCATCGAACGCTTATGACAAACTCACCGAACCCCTGTGGTTCGATAGAACCCCGGTAGTATAGAACCATTGCTCTATTAAGACAAGCTGTAGCAACTTGTGCAGGAAAATCTCATGCGGTCTCGCCGAGACACAATACAAACACTGCAGATTAAATAAGAAGACAGGGAAAACACATGTTGAAAGCTTGCTACATACAGGGATGGAATCTGATCAGTCTAAAAGTTACTGAGCTTTTAGCTGGCTATACAGATTTGGAAAAATACACTTATTCATTTGTAGATTAGTACGTCAGGTCTCACTTATGAAAAATGATGAAACAAATCAAAATGACGCGATTTCAGTAAATTTACGGAAAATTTCCATCCCCGTACATGAAATGAGTGAGGTGATCTTACTAATGTGTCGCCACCTACCATGAGCTGAGCTGAAGCTACAAGCATATCAAGGCAAAGTAATCATCTACAAAGGATTTATTGAACAAAAAATCTGTTTCTTGATGCAGTATATAGCAGACCTACATGATTCTTTTCACTTCACTTTGACTTTACTTTATTTTACTGTGATTATACATCATTATATACATCTATGTAATTTACACTGATGCCCTTGTGTGAATGTATTTCCTATGTCTGTATTTTAATGCCTATATTGCTACTGAAATGTCTTTGGAAAGCCCATTGAGCATTGTTGACTATGGAAATGCGCTATATAAATGCCATATATTATTATCATTATTATGTCCAAGTTAGATCTGGATGGACTGACTCAAACTGATCATTTTATCCTTCCCTGATGAGAAGACTCTATATCATACATCCAACAGTGAGCGTGCAAGTATATGCATTACAGATAAGGTGAGGAGGGTGAAGACAGTTTCTTCCAATCAAATCATGGTCTATTTTTAGGCAACCAGGGCGAGTAAAGATCAAGGAGACGAGGATGAAAGTGCCATCGCAAATCTCTTCACCTCTTATAAGTATGAATCAAACAGACCACAGCTGGTTTTTGTGTAAATTGGTTATGGTTTGTAACACTGTATGCTTATTTAAAAGCTACACTGTAGGATTATTTAACACTTTATAGTCCCTCGGCAAATATATGTACCGGCCAAAATTCGCCCGCCAGTCACTCATCGCATCTATGCGCCGGGCCCAATAAGCTCAGTCGTGTCGCGGCTGGCTGCGTGTGACCGGTATGGTTCTTTGTGCTTCTGGCTGTGTGACTACAAAGTGTTAAAAGCCGGGCTACCTCAACTCTGCCAGTCAGGACCAACCTAGGCTAAGAAGGACGCTACACCCTAGTACAAGGACACATCAAAATACCCTCCCCCACCTGGGACTCAAACTCCTGTCCTCTACGTGATAGACAAAGAGCCTAAGCACAACACCACAGACACCAGTCTGTATTTAGCAGACACAGACGAAACAAGCTACGGAGACTAGAAACAGAAAAACCACCAATGTTCAGAAATGATGAAAATGAGACTTGAGCAATAATGAGAGATGAGAAAAAAAGGACAACTGCAAGAAACTCTCAACTTTTGACTGAATTATGAGAAATATGGGGTTGCAAAGCACAATAGATGATCCTTAATAAACAAGTAAGAGTGGTAACTTCTGAACTATTGATTGCATTATGAGAAATATGGAGTTGCAAAGCACAATAGATGATCCTTAATAAACAAGTAGAGAGGCAACATTTTTGCCTGTTTAAACATCAGCTGCTTTTAGTGTTTTCGCCATGATACTTGTTCAGATATGGTCACAGATCCATGCTAGTTGACTAATGAATGTACTAATGAATATACTCAAGACGACATTAATGTTTTCATAGCAGCGCTTCAGTGCAGATGGTTTCATGGACATCAATTTTCATCAAAGTTTGATACTGGTTCATTGGCTACCCAATATCATAGTGACACGGGTTGGTTTCATATTCTCACTGTTCTTTCTCACTTTCTATTCCATTTCCTGTTTTCACTTACTCTCTCTTTCCCTCTCTCTCTCTCTCTCCCTCTCACAGTTGCCTCATCTTCTTTTAGTCTTCACCCATTTGTCTTGCGATTCAATCTCTCTCTCATGTTCTTATTTCTTAAATCTCTCTCTCTCTCTTATCAACACTTCTCTCTCTCTGTCTCTCTTATTGGTTCTACTTTCTCTCTCTATACCTCTCTCTCTAATCTTACCCTGTGATTAATTCTTCAAACATCTTCCTCCTCCATACCATTCACTCATACCCCCCCCCCCCCCCTCCATCTACTCAAATCCTCCCCACTGTCACTACAAACTCCACCCTAACGTTGTTGCAATCCAACAATTACAAACTGCCGTTAATCCCGGACCGAAACTTGGGCGAACTGGAAGCGCTCCTCTCAGTCCTTGATCTGTGCAGCGGCGACCTTGACCTCAGCTGGTAGCCGTTGACGATGAGCTTCCCCGAGATGAGCGACTCCGTTTTGGCCGAGATGAACTTGTCTGTCAGAATGAGGTCATCCTCCTCCGAGCCACCGCGACGCAAGGTCTCGTGCCTCCTGTCTGACCCCTTCTCCGGTCTTGGTTTTTCCTCGCCACTGCGCTGGGTGCCATAGGGGGAGGGTGTGGAGGATGTGGACTCCCGGCTGATAGTTCGGAGACGCGGCATCCGAATGGGAGAGTCTACATCAATGTACTGCGGAGGGGGTTTAAATTTTTTAAAGTCCAGTTCTTGCCATTTTTCCCCCCTTTTGTTTTACATTGAATACGTTTTTTTTTATGTAAAATTACTTTTAACATATATTTCCTTCTTTACTTTTTTTCCTTCAACAATTTTGTTCAACTTTTATCAAATAGGAAGTCGCGGCATGGCTTCAGTATAGGTAAAGATATCAACATAATGTCAGTCAGTATTTAGGTATGGTATGATTTTGGCTTAATCTCCCCTGCAACACTGTAAGGTCATTTAAGGGACAGGTTGCTTCAACCCTGCCTGTCAGGGCCAACCCAGACAGAGAGGGACATTTTCCCAGCAGAAAAACGGAGACAAACTTGATCAAACAAACTGCCCCATTCGGGCCTCGAACCTACGTCCTCTGCATGATAGGCAAAGACCCTAACCATTACACCACAGTGTCAGTCAGCATTTGCATTGAGGACAAACATGTGAACTAAATAAGATAGACCACTGTAATGCAAATGGTAGTTTGGCTACCTGTTTTACTTCCCTTTCAACACTGTAAGGTCATTTAAGATAAGGTAAGTGAGAGCAGCACAACTGCCCTGCTCTATAGATTAGATGTGTCATGGTGCTTCCAATATGGCCTAACTCACTTTTTTGCACTTCTGATATAATGGGGAAAAACTGACTTGGCCTGACTCTATGTTATAAGAAAAACCATGGAAATATTAAATTTGAGCAAAACAGCCCAGCATCTTTGAACAAATGTAAAACCAAATGATGCACTATGATGTGGGTAATTACATAGGCTAATGGGCTTATTCCACAATGGTCTTAGGCCGCTTTGGAAACACCATGGCGATACACAACCTGTAAGTGTAACACTCACCTTCCATTTATTCCAGCGTTGAGCAAACAGTGTACACAGGTATATACACAGAAAGCTGCCCACCATCTAAAGGAAAAGAAATTTGATTTTTTTTTTTTACAAATTCATCAAATGTGTACATGAGTGTGATTACAATACGCCCACCATCTAAAAAAAAATTTTAATTTTGTTTTTGCAAACTCATTACATGTGTACAGGAGTGTGATTACAATACGCAGAGAGCTGCCCATGATGTATAAGAAAAAGAAAATTTAATATTTTTTTCTAACAAGTGTGAGTTCAATACATAGAAAGCTGTCCACCATCTAAAGAAACAGAATTTTTTTTTTTTTTTTTAACAAATTCATCCCATGTACATACAAGTGTTATTACAATGCGCACAAAGCCGCCCACCTTCTAAAGAAAAAGACGTTCTATTTTTGTGTTTTAAAAATTCATCCCATATATACACAAGTCTGATTACAATACGCACAAAGCCGCCCACCTTCTAAAGAAAAAGATATTATCCTCTCATTTTTTACAAATTCATCCCATATATACACAAGTCTGACTACAATACGCACAAAGCCGCCCACCTTCTGAAGACGTTCTATTTTTGTGTTTTGAAAGTTCATCCCATATACACAAGTCTGACTACAATACGCACAAAGCTGCCCACCATCTAAAGAAAAAGACATTCTATTTTTGTGTTTTGAAAGTTCATCCCATATACACACAAGTCTGATTACAATACGCACAAAGCTGCCCACCATCTAAAGAAAAAGACGTTCTATTTTTGTGTTTTGAAAGTTCATCCCATATATACACAAGTCTGATTACAATACGCACAAACCTGCCCACCATCTAAAGAAAAAGACGTTCTATTTTTGTGTTTTGAAAGTTCATCCCATATATACACAAGTCTGATTACAATACGCACAAAGCTGCCCACCATCTAAAGAAAAAGACGTTCTATTTTCGTGTTTTAAAAATTCATCCCATGTATACACATGTGTAATTACAACATGCAGGGAGTTGCCCATTATCTAACAACAGCTAAATAGAAAACTTTTTCTTTTTTTAAAATCTATTCTTGTATAAATTTCATTGACCCTCTCAACACAACAAAAGAAACAGTCCTTTAGCATGGAGATTTCAGATTTCAGATTTCACAATTCGTCGTCTCTATGACAATCTGTCCCATGTTTCACTACTTATATGGGACCATAGGATAGCTCAAAATACAAACAACAGTAAATCTCCCTGTCCTATAAGAATGTCAAGCATCGTTATTGAACACAAAGGGGTGGGAAAAAACCTACTTACTGCTACTGAATGCGCAGACAAGAGCAAAAATCTTCGTTTTCCCTTTTGTTGGTGCCGGAAGGATTTCATACAAATTAGTGCATGTGCTCACAACAAGGTAAAAAGTGATATTTCACATGTGAAATATGAAGTTGGATATTTCACACGTTAGATATAATAAGAGTTTCTCTCACGGGAGGGTAATGTTAAAATAACCCTCTGTATGGTATAAAAATATCACCCCGTTTTTCCCACATTGATGACCAATACTTATGACAATGTCGCCTTCAACACCCGCTTTGTAGGCTGTGCATTGTGCATTTACCTGTATGCAAAGCCATGTAATCACATAAGTGATGACCGTCCGGCGAAACATTTGGGCTCCAAACTTGAAGCAGATGATGCTCTCTGTCAGAAGTATTGCACTGAAATGAAGGCAAAGGGGTTGTTGAAGGACATTGTGTTTGCTATTTATTTCATGAGGCACTATCAGCACTGTTAAGTCATTCCGGCGATGCAATGTAATGTCTAGCCTCATCACCTGTATGCGGAAGACCCGCGTTCGATCCTGAGCGCAGATGATATGGGTTTGTCTTTTTTTCTGCTGGGATTTTCTTCCCTCTTCACCTGGTTGGCATCTCATAAATGACCTTACAGTGTTGCAGGGGACGTAAAAGTGGTAATAAAATCAAACCAAACCTGAAACCATTTCTGAGCAACAGAGGTGGTCAAAGCAGGTTACAAAAATATTGCCCAATGACACATGTGTCCATGCACACAAACACACACACACACACACACACACACACACACACACACACACACACACACACACATCGATGGTTGTTTTGCAAATGGGCGAATACTAGACAGAATAGTGGGCTATTCCCCTCTTTGCAATAGCACCAGCAACATGTTTCTACTTAGGTGTATAGAAAATGAGTAGCTCTCCAGCAAAGATGGTATTGTGAGGGATCCAATGGGATTTTTATCATTAAAATTATGATATACTGTGTTCTGAAGTTGTAATGTGTGATTTTTTCCCTACTTGGGGGTACCAAAAGTTGAGACAGTGATGAAAACACAGACACCCAACAAAGTAATTAATGATAATACTACACTTACACTTTCATACACACACATCCAAACATACAGAGAAACACACATACAGACATTAACACACACACAGATGGACAAACACACAGGCAGAGACATAAACACACACCAACACACACCCAAACATACAGAGAAACTCACACATAGACAAATGCACACACACACACACACACCTCATAAATCGACTCCCAGTTGTCCCTCAGAAGTGTGATGGAAGGTACTAATTTCAAAGTCTTTTTCCTTCTTTTTCTCAACCAGATTAGGTGTCAAATTAGAAGAAGTCCCGTCTCTAAGGGCTGTTTAACGAGGAGAGCAATGAAGGAGATTGTGTGTTGGGGAAGGAGGGGGGCGTGGGGTGCATTATCTAATAAAGTGGCAAGTGAGCTATGGTTTGGTTTGGTTTGGTTGCCAGTTTTACGTCCCCCGCAACACTGTAAGGTCGTTTAAGAGTCGAGCTACTTCGACCCTGCCTGTCAGGGCCAACCCGGGCTGAGAGGAAAAAATATACCAACATAAAAATACCCAGATCGTCTGCGATCGGGGATCGAACCGGGGTCTTCCGCATTCAAGGCGAAGAGCCTAACCATTACACCACAG
>JAUKPP010265488.1:0-10556 GCA_032273245.1 Phyllaplysia taylori
ACACACACACACACACACACACACACACACACACACACACACACACACACACACACACACACACACACGCACACAGATAGAGAGAGAGAGAGAGAGAGACAAACGTGCCAGGTGTGGCCTCTGTTTTTCCTTTGTTAATTCTAATATTTTCTCACCAAATTTCACAAATCAATTTTGGTCTGTTCATGTATCACGCACGTTAAAAAACAAACAATAAACAACTTAATTATATTTTTCCTTTTAACCGTCGTTTAGAACATAAATAACCACCATTTCCACAGAATATGGAGCCAGCCTAGCTTTTGTTGTTGTATTGGTCACTGCAGTGATATTTTGGCGGTTTTCTTTATTTTTTTAGATGCATTAAAAGGGAAAAGCCCTGGCAACAAATATTTCCTTACTTTACTACATGGGCCAAATTGTCTTTTTTTAAAAAACCAAATCCACCTGTGAGCAACAGGATCTCGCAACAGAACAAATCTGGCCACATTTTTTGCTCATTATTTCGCGAACTGACAAGTTGGACAACAAGATCCACTCCTCTACTCTCGCTCGCTGACAGGGGAAATTGTGCCGGTATTTATAGACATATTTATTGCTATGTAACCCCAGGCAGGAAGCTTTTGGCCCAGTACTTGGTCTTTCTTCAATAGTTATGATTTTGCTATCAATAGTTCCTTGCCTCATGCTGGAAGCCACAGCTCTCTCGCTCTCTTCCCCTCTCTCTCTCTCTCTCTTTCCCCTGTCTCTCTCTCTCTCTCACACACTCTCTCTCTCCCTCTCCTCTCTCCCCCTGCCCCCTCTCTCTCTCACACACACAATATCTATCTCTCTTTGTGTATGTATGTATGTTTGCGTGTGTATCTTCATGTGTGTATTATTGAAGGAAAAAAAGAAGGGGGGGGGAGGAGGGCAACAGAACGGGTCATTGCCATGACGTGATTGTGTGTATATAGCGACTTGTTGTTTGGAGAAAGTGCACGTCTCATCCTTCAATCTTTCTTCTTGTTTTGGCTAAAACAGCCAAAGGAGCTGGTGCCTCTATAAATATATATATTTTTACATTTTCATGGGCCTGAGGAAGACAGGGGTTCTGTCGATGCTTTGCCCACCCCCCACATTTGTCATTTTTATATTCTTAAAATTATGATATATACGGTTTGTTGAGGTTGTGGTGCGTGATTTTTTTCTTCGGTAGGCCTATATCTTTTTTCCTTTCCTGTGCGTTCTTCAACGATATTCGTGGTGTAATGCTTAGGCTCTTGGCTTACCACACGGGGGATGGGAGTTCGAGACCCCCCCCCCCCCTTTCCGGGGCAGTTTTCTTAATCGAGTATCCTCGTGTCTCTGCTGGAATAATGTAGCGTAGTGTCCTCAGTCCGGAAATGGCCGAAGCAGCCCGCCTCTTAAATGACCTAACAGTGTTGCAAGGCGCGTGAAAACAAAGCCACTTGGGCTCCGAAATGACCTTATAGAGTTTATGGAGCCCTAAAACCCTAACCAAACAATCAAAACAAACAAAGCCACCACCAATACAATATTTGCGCTTCCTTTGCCTTTGTTTTCTTTGTTTCTGTATTTTGTCTGTTTTCATAAAATTCAACACCATTATGAAATGTCAAATTATAAAGCTGTTGCAGATCAGGTTCTATTTCTCTACTTGACCGTCTTTTTGTGACGTTTGTCGGTTAGCGGGTTTTTTTTCGCTTCTTTTTCATTTAAGGTTGAGGTGAAAGATAGCAGTGGAAGGTCGGTGATGGCCGTAAGCTACAGCGCGCATTCCTTAAAAGATTACGCTGATTGTTTAGCAAAGAAGCGATACCCCATGATTTTTTTAGCAAAGAGGCGAATACCCCTTTATAGTACTTATACTATTCGCCCTAAGCTAAGCGACCAGTGATTTCGTTGCTTGTTCTGCATAAGGGTGAATAGTGCAAGGACTGTAGTGGGGTATTCGCCTCTTTGCTAAACAATCAGCGATTTGTTTGTGTTGTGTATTCCATATAGGGAATTCGTTCCCGGATGCCGCGCGCTATGTCGTCAGAGCGAAGACCTGGACAGCGTCATAATTCTGGAGAGCCACTCCAGTCGAGATCCGGACTGTAAATCTCCCGCCAACTCTTTGACTTCTGGAGGTCCAGAGTCCAGAACCCGCGGACGTTTTATCGGAGTTCAGGACAATAAAGTTTTAGGTGCAGTTGTGGGTCACCGAGCTAAAATCGAAGTCTCAGATCTATGTCAGATATCGATGTTTGGCCTGGAATAAGAGAATGTTTGTGTTTTCTTGTGGTTACCGCGACAAACACCGATGAGGTGATTGGCAGTGTGCCTAAATTGTCGCACTGTTGTTGGTGGGTTTTTTTTTGCGGTTTTTTCTATCATACATCAACGTTTTGTTTTCATTTTCACTCCATTTCTACAGATTTTTTTTGTATGTTTAATTCTCTTGTGTTCATTTTACCCAACTTTGTTATCGCCTGCCCCATATTACCAAAATACATGTAACCTTTCCCCGCCGCCAGGTAATCCCCAACCTCACTCGAGCAAAACAAAACAAAATATGAAATCCCAAACCTTGGTGTGTCGTCCTCTCATTCCTTGACTTCTAAGTCTTGCTGTTGCTGCAGTAGATCTACACCTACTTCCTGGCTCCGGGAATTATCTTGGAGTATTGTCAGTGTCGAAGGAAAACCAAAGGAAATAATTTAGTATTTTCACTTTTTACACAAGATTCGCGATTTCGATTCTCACCTGGTGAAGGAATTTTCTTGAGCGCCTTCCCTGACCACTGGGACAAAATGGTCGCGGGTGGTTGGTGGGTGCTCTGATGTAGTCAGCTCCATTGTATTCTTTCTAAGTATTGCTATGGCCCTAATCTTTTTTCCTGGCGCTGTAATGACTTTACAGAGTCGATAATGCCTTAAAACGCCAATAAAGCAATCAACAAAAGCTGATTATAACTTACTGCAGCATGTTCATAAACGTTTTTCTCTACATTGGGAACATACATGTATGAAGTTTGAGAATGTGTGTGTGCATGTATTAAGTTCCTTTCTTATGTACAAATGTTATGTCATGAGATTTTGGGACATTGAAGGTGAAGGCGGTAACGGGCTTTTGACGTCTGCGGGAGTAGTTCTATTTATAACAACATTGTTTAGTGAAAGGTGCTTCTTATTGTATTGTTGATTGGAGTAGAAATAAACGTATTGATATTTCTCTCATACTGCCCTGTCTTTGTTTGTTTGTTGTTTATTCTTATTTTGCCATACATTTGTATATCTTGTGACGTAATAGAAAATGGGGGCGTCTGGCTGAGCGGTAGTGGACCCGCCTACAAATGAGGAAGTCCTGGGTTCGAATCTTGGGAGGTTCACCGGAGTTTTCGGAGTTTTCGGAGTTTTCATGGCTCCGACATCTATCCTATGGGAAATGGACGCATGCTTCGAAGGTCCCGCCTCCTAAATGACCTTACAGGGTTGCAAAAAGGGCGTTAAGTTAAAACCGAATTTGATGCGAGAAGCGTCTGAGGCTGAGCGGTATAGCGTCCTTCTCTGTGCGCCGACTTCCCTATGTGAGATCTGGGGGTGAGGCCATGTCATATTTTCCGAGTTTTTTGGTTCCAGCCTCCATTCTATTTGACACGGATGTTGTATTTTGAGTTCCCTCACTCTAAATGATACTACATTGTAAAGATTTTTTCCCCAATGACATTATAGCAGAGCAAATCAACACATGAAATAAGTATGAAATGCAGAATCATGTAGGGTTCTGTATTCAGATATAGTCTGGAGTACGAATACGTGGCGATTTTTAAAAAAAATAATTTTTTCCTCAGACGTAGAAGACTCCTTTGGTACTTTATCGGCTTACAGCGTGTTCACACTAAAACAATTGGCCATGATGAACGTCATCACGATGTTCGACTAGCAATGCTGAATTACGTGAAGGAGGGAAAAGGCGAACCATCTACCGGTCGGAAAGCCTGTGGTCTGAGCACACATATCGAGGATGGCTAGGGTCTTTTTTTGTTTTTTTGTATGTTGTAAATCAGCCGTTGTGTTGATAGGTTTAGTGTGAACGCACCCTTAGAGTGAATTGACAGTGATGTGGAAAGCACTATGGGACACGAGCGGTCCATTTGACCTTGATATCGTCATCAAAGCCATTCCTGTTTGGTAAATAAAGTCATGCAGGTCATTGGGACCAAGAGCCGGTCACAGCACTTCCAACACTGTGGCCTTTAATGATCGCCAGAAATAGCACAGGAGTGACCTACGTCACACCCTGGTACCAAGCGGTGCATCGTCCCTTCTGGCACACGTGGCTCGCTGCACGTAGGTTATGGACTGGACACTGATACGAGCGGTCAGCAACTGACCACCCCGAAGATATTATGACAACTGACGAGTTCTGAAGAGCTGGTACTTCATGTATATGAATCACACGGTCCAAATGCTCGGGGTCAGTCAGAGCCAGCACCTGCCTCCAAAATATTACTGTACCGATATTATGGTCTTATCCTAGGCCTTGGCTACACCCATACGGAATGCGAGGAGTTTTGCGGCCGTTTCTACGGCACAATGGAAGCCGTCATGTCAACCACACCCCTACTGCAAGCCAAGAGGCACATGATTAATATCTCTCACGCTACATCTCCGACAACAATATTAACCTTTCTGTTCTCCCGTTGCTCTGACCTCTAGGCTTCATGCTTCTAATTTTAGCCATTACTTATCGCAAGACTGTCTTTGATAGCCAAGGCTTTCTAAATTTAAAGTAAAACACTGTGACCTCTGTTGGCTTTTCAGAAAGCCCCTGATCTATAGTCAAACTTTGACGTCATTCCGTGACTCCATCCACCAAAAGCTTTTCACAATGATCTATGGCCATGCATTGACATCACTTCGTAGCTTTATTGAACTCGTTTCAGGGTGTGTTTCCACCAAATGCTTCAAGACTTGCTCTGTTCAAAAGTGTTTCAATACTTGTAGTAGTAGCCCAGATTTGCTCGATCCCAACCCTATACAGTATGCATCACTTGAGTCTAGAAACTGATTTAGACGGACTCTTTTGTTGTAATAAAAAACATTAGGGAAATATTAGATTTTTAGTAAAAACGTTCCGGCACCTTTGGACAAACGTAACACCAAATGATGCACTATGATGTGGCGGAATTACGTCATAGGCTTATTCCACGATGGCCTAAATTGGACGTAGGCCATTTTGGAAGCACTATGACGAATTAATGTTTGGGCATCTGGGGGGGGGGGGGGGAAGGGTTGGTCAACATTAGAAAATGGCCCATGTTAGTCGAACTCCCTTACTTGTGTGTACATCAGCTCACCCAAGTAGAAATGGATCTACAGTTCAGTGCTCTGTGGCTGTTGTATTTCATGGGGCTCAAATTTAATTATTCAAGATGAGCGTTTTTATTCAATATTTGACGAATTGTCATGAAATTTGAGTTTTTCGGTTAACTTTTTTCTTTAAAAATGGAATTGAGTTCACCACTTTCACATTTACAATAGATTAATATTTGGTTGATGCCCTAATAATAATGATAATAATAACAATAATAATAATAATGTTATCATTATTTCATTTTATTACTATGATTATTCTTAATTTAAATTTTTTTAGAAATTACTTATTTATTTATTAATTTAAATTTTTTTTAAAAATTATTATTTGTGTGTATGTGTGGGTGAGAGGGAGGGGGGGGGGGGGGGGGTTGGGGGTGTCACAACCATATTTGCCCCATGGCGGTTTTTGTCAATATGTTATAACTTTCAAAAGCGGGCTTTGCCTAGTTTTCAAAGAACACAACAACAACAACAAAAAATATAACCCCAAACAAACAGCAACAAAAATCCCGCTCTTCATTTTCCCCTAAAGTGATTTCCCCGCCGCTCCCCGCTGCCCACCATCCCGGTTCCTCTAAGACGCACAAGCACAGAATTAAACTATTTACAACCAACGACGGAATATTTTTGCTTTCTGGGAGCAACAAAGCAAACACAAGAAGACCACGTGAAGCATATTGCGATGTTTTACACCCATAAACTTTTACTTAGTGGAATTTTAATCCATACATTTCCCCACCCCTTGGCGGACTATCGCGGATCTCCTGGAGATAAAACTGCCCTTCCTTTCTCAGGACTCCACAGAGACTATCCCTACTGTAGGGATGGTTCCAGAACGGTTTTCATCATCTATAATTTCTTGCTCTATTTATTTCCACCCCCCCCCCTCCCTCGACTCCCACACCCACTCCCATCTGACCTAGATTGTTTGGTCATTGTAGGATGGGTTTGGGAGGAAAGTCACACATTATTTACCCAAACGCATTGTGGCCAATTTCTCTTGTTCACTTAGATATGCGTCGTTTGAACAATGTAGAATTTGAGGAATAAAGGCGCTACCCTTTTTCAAATAGAGCGATCACGTTTTACTTTTTACTTCATTAGAAATAATATGGAACTAGGATCATTGCTTGAAAAAAAATACAAGGAAATAATATTTTTTTTAAAAAGACAAAGATAACGGAGCTAAGGAAAACAAGCCCCAGCTGTGGGAGAAAGTCATTAGGACCAAAACTTCCGGAAAGAATTAGGAAGGAAATTGCCAATCACATTCCATTCCTGCAGCAAAAAATCTCCGGACGAGCAGAAAAAAGGGGAACAACTATCGCTTTCTTTTCCACTTCCCGGACTGGATAGTGAGAAAGAAAAGACGGAAATTGCGCGATATGGTCAGGAGTTGACCTTTTCAGACGAGAACAAGAGGATTTTGACGACTGTGTGACCCTTGAGCGGGCCACGCCTCCCTGTGTGGGTGGGCACGCGGGGACGGATGGTCGAGATTACCGGCCCTGGCGATCCGACCTAGTTTGCACCCCCCCCCCCCCGCCCCAATCTCGTCACGTTTTGGAATGGCATGACACAGCAAGAAATTGCTGCTTGCTTTCCTGTTACCCCATGTCATAGTTTTAATTAGTGATACTCAATGGTGCAGATTAGTGATACTCAATGGTTCAGATTAGTGATACTCAATGGTGCAGATTTATTGCGCTTCCATCGCTTGAAGGCAGCTTTTATGCACTTTGCAATCTGTTGTTACACCCCGGAAGACTAAAGTCATTCATAAACATTTCCAACTTTCTTGGAGGCATAACCTTCAAATTGTTCCCTTCTATAACTTAGTCTTCTGATAATCATGTATTTTTTGGAATCCCAAAGGAAATCCAAAGGAAAGACCAAATACAGAAACAAAAATAGGGGCTCACCTGGGTCTAGAAAGTTCTGAAAGGTAGATCTACTCACCCTCCGTTTACGTTTCCACGAGCGCCGTTGCATGATGAACGTCAGTTTGAGTACATCGTGTTACCACAATAAATACATGTACCGGCATAATATCATAATATATTCGACTTTAGTTGCCCTGAATTGAATAAAATTCTGCCGGCTTCCAAAGCAGCATTTGTCACAGTCGAAGTTCTGCGGGAAGAAAAGTCTTTGATTGAATCTGTTCGCGTAGCTTTTAGCTCAAGCCGAAGGCCAAAACTGAAAATAAACCCATTTGTATTCCACCTTCCTGGTTGCAGTTTCTTTTAGAAACCGCTTGGTTAGTTTCAATGGTGTTGCAAAATATTCGGCTCAGTCAATTACTCAATGGGACAGCCGTATTATTTCATAGATTCGCCTCGCTTGCAAAATACCCTGCTTCGGCATTTTTAGCCTTTAAAATTTCTGAGGTTAGACCCAACAGGATTTGGCTGAATAAAACTATGGAGAAACAATTAGCAAAACCATACCCTAAGAATCAGTATGGTTTAAGTTTAATGCAAAATATAACACACATGTATTTTCTTCACTGCTGCTATATCCCCGGTATGAACTATGATGTTGGGCTTAGATTCCTTGCAAGTGCGCTGGTTCCATACCTTCCTCGTGTCTTATATTTTAACTGTTTTATCTAGTGCTGAGGACGTGAACCCTAAATAGAGCGAGTGACGCCTTCAAAGTAACGGCCTTTGGCTCATTTTCGATGAAGTCTTAGGCCTTTCCTCAGGGTCTGCACTAACAGCATTGGTGCTCTCATGATTTTATATACGGCAAGTTTGTCTACAATCTCAATTTTTTTTTTCAAAGTTTAACTTTCTTTAAGATTTAGTTTGGAATTAGTTATCCAAAGAGACACGTACCAGCTTCCATGAATTTTTAGCCTTCTGTTCTCACTCTGAAAGTACCTAGGTTTGCCGTGGATCTTTTCCATTTGTGATGAGTCAGGGAAGTTTTCCTACTATACATTGTAGTTAGTTGTCATTAGCGACTAAAGTCATTAAGGTCAATATTGTTGTCTCTGCGCGCTCTTTTGCTTTCCCCTCCACTAATTTGTCACCACAGCAGAATTGATCTGTTTTCACAAACTCTCCTACGCAGCCCTCGCCTCCCCCCCCCCCTCCCCACCCCTCAAGTTCCGACGGGTGACTGACCGGAATCAGTTCAGATGGCAGATTGGTGGGCAGCTGGTCTCAGACCGTCCATACAGGAAACAGACGGATCAAACGACACGTGACTTTGTCGTAACCAGGCAGTTATGCCGTCAAGGGCTGGGAAAACCCGTGTCCAGACCGACCTTTTCCATATAAGGTTTGTAAATCACCGATCTCTGTCGGCGGGTGGTGGACGGTGAATGTCGGTAAGCAAACAGTGCGAGCCTGGAAATAGCTTTCTCACGACAACAATTGTCATAACGGCTCCCCTCAGGTCTGCTTGTAGTGTGTCACAATGGCTCTACATGACGTCATCCCTGGCGTGACGAGGGTGGCGAAAAAAAACAGCCGCCATTTCCAGAGGTCATCTCGCTGTCCTCAGCGGAGAGGTAGGACAAGGACGATAGGGACATGGTCTTCATGTTTCTACAACGTAACAATGTCATTGCGGGTCAACCTGATGGTATTCGTGTTTCCTGGATGACACTGATTGGACGTCAAATTTATGAACAATCGACTGGATAAGGGGTGACTTTGGTAGTGTTTTTGTTTTGCAAACGAAAAAGGGCCTCTATAGGACATGCATAGACATAACACAGATGGAATGACCCTAAAAAAAACCCACAGTGTTACCAAGAGGCTAAAACAGGCAAAGATGCTGGCGCCTCTATAAACAACTAACTTTGAACTAACAAATAGCTAACTAACTATTTGTTTTGCATTAACATTGTCTTGCTTGTTCTTTTAGGATCGAAGTGGGCGTGTAGTGGAAGTGGGATGTGATTGGTTGGGATAGGATGGGGGCGGGAGCGGTAGAGTAGGAAGTGACGGGCTTTCATTACACCGCGTGCTCAGGGACTTCTTGGGCAACTGTCATGCTCCCCATCTCACCTATTCATATCAGCTCATTGCAGTGGTGAGCTGTCTCTTCAATGACCTTGCAGTGTTACCAGAGACGTAAAATCAAAGTTTAAAGTAATTAAAGCAAAGTTAAAGGGACACTTTCTGCCGGATAGACAACTAACGGAAGGATTCAGATTGAACACCAATCAAGAGACTCTACTTTCAGAGATCGTAAAAAAAAATTTAAAGTGCGGGCGATTCAATGTAGAATCCTAGAGAGAGCTCCAGAGGAGACTAGTGAAACCGCGCCCCCTCCCACACGCATTGAATAAACAAGATAACATTTAAAGGGTAAAATTCTATAACAACATAGATATACATGGCATACAGCATTAAGCGATTTGAGGTAGGGATTATAAGCAAATATTTACGTCACTCAATGGGCAAAGAACTGTTAGTAGAAGTCACGCCGGAAATACTTATCCCATATTTTGATGTCCCTAAATACTTCCTCCAAATTATGTTTAAAAATGAAGAAGTGCTTTATGAGAAAATAGTTGTAAGAAAAACTAGATATGTAAAACGATCTCCTAAAGACAAACTGCCTGTCAACCGCCCCCGACTTCCACATTCCACAGACGGATAACTCGATAGCGATGTAAAATCGAGGTGACACCGTGTTTCTCCGCCTGGAGTACAAAACGTTTCCCTTTCTTCTCTCAGTTGACACGAGAGAGGCGTACCCTCAGTGCACACTTCATCTCACCGGTTTGATTGCCGGCAGATCACATGACCAAACTAAAAACTTCCTGGAGTGCTCGCTTTCATTTGACCTGGGAAGGGAATGAGTTCACAAAACCGGACAAATAGGTATCTAGATTTGAAAATCCGTAAAATCAATTAGCAATTTTTTACATGTATATGAATTGCCACGAAAATCTATGCGAAAGTATTGCGCCAGAGCCACCTTTTGTCAAAGTTTCAAAGTTACAGTGTCTTCGCAACACATGGGTATTTTCAGTGCTTTAACTTTAAAACTCTCCGCTTGCGCACGATTTGGTGAGGTAGCGTTTTTGTCGAAAGTATCATTTCCACTCTTAGTGTTATGACACTTGGTGCAGAATTCCATGCATACGGTCACTAGTGGCAACAAAGTTTTTGGCACATGGAGAAATACAAAATCTTCAACCGCCCGTGAAGGTGGGGGGGGGGGGCG
>JAUKPP010265499.1:0-11567 GCA_032273245.1 Phyllaplysia taylori
AGCATCGGTGTTGCCATTAGGCAAGTGGTTAGCATTACCGGACTACTGATCGGGAGGCCCAGGGTTCGAATCTCACCTCCATCCTTGTTCTTCTTTTTTTTTTTTTTGTCAGACTTAATAGATTTTTAATGATTCTTTTCATCCGTTTTTTTAATAGTTTTTTTGTTTTGCTATCGTATTTTGTTCTAAACAGATTTAAACGGATTTTGGGACACAATGAGAGGCTTATTATGAGGGAAAGTGCAAAGTGGCCTACGCCAAACAGATAAACAGTAGTAGTAAAAAAAAAGTCCTTTAATTTGTGAAAAGATGAGGATGGAGAAAGGTAAAAAGAATGAAGCAAAGATACTATCTAAGTGGTGAAAAAAGAGTGACGCCCGTACGAAGACGGGTTCTCTACTTGTTGTGTATAAATAATTTCACAAACTTTCCCGTATTTTTTAGTTACAGCCATAACCAACTTGACCAAGATGGGAAGAATGACCACCTTTCCTTTTCACAAAGTGGCTGAGACCAACTTGTTACTAAGTAGTACTATACAAATCTGTTCGACCCGTGAATGCTACTGAGCGGTGTGGTGGACAATCCTGTTGCGGTCAACAAATAATGTCTTGCCACTCAGGAGGCTTTATTCACTTGAAACGCACTGTAGCGTGACAGATATGGGCACAATAGCTCATTATTTGCTTTGATATGTTTGCTGTTTCTTTTGTAATTTTCGGCACTAATTCATTGGGGATTTTGAAGGGTGCAGACATGCTCTCTGTGTGTACCAACTCCTGAATCAAGTTAAGATGCCTGACACGTACACTAGAATTTTATCCTCTTCTTTTCCACATTATCATCTTAAATTTCATGTTTGATTATATTATTTTAAGATTTTCTTTGCCCTATCGAAGCAGGGCTGAAAGCCAAATGCGTCGGTATTCGTTTTCACTATTCCTGGTCTCATGCTTCAGATCAAATAAAAGAAAAGTCTTACTTCTGCACTATACAATTATCATAAATTATACAAGAATTTTTGTACAATAGCTGAATTATTGTCACCTCTTCAGCATTTTTTGTGACTTCCATCCCAAATTTTAAAGATTATTAAAGCACATGAATATTTCAAATTCACAAAAATACACCCCTCCCCCCTTGCATCCCCCCCCCCTCCCCCCACATACAAAAACTATTGCCATTAAGATCACTATCACCATCACAATAATCATAAGTATATACATTATATAAAGAATGTCAGTGGGAGTGGCACTCCAGTGGAGAGTGCACACAAGGGGATCCACAGGGATTCAGAAAAGTACTCTACATTATATAATACTCAGAGAAGTTCAAAATCTCACCGGCACTTGATTCCCATAGACGTCCATCAAAGTAAGGGTGATAATCCCAGACAAAGGTTCCCCAAGCAGCGAGTTGTTTCCCCCTGTCAGTTCAGCTTTCATCTGTCGAGCCTCTCCTACTTTGGCCCTGATAGAGGAACAACATCAACATCAACATGGTTATTGGTTTTGTTGAGGATACTTAAGACTCTCCTTAAACAGTCAAACATGCTGGCGCCTCTATAAACAACTAATTTTAACCTTTTTTTTTTATCTTGACTCTGCCAGTCAGGGACGGGTCCAAGCAGAAAGACACAAGTACTAATCCCCACTTGAGAATTGAACTCGGGTCTACTGCATGCCTGGCATGATAGAACCAGTAGTAAAGGTAACAATACTCAACCAGAAAGCATGGTATTCATGGTATTTGGTAGATTTATGAACAAATTTTCCGCAGGACCCCCGCCTTCATCAGGTCCGTGAATGAAGAATATACAATCACACATCACAAAGTCTGTCGAATCCTTTGGGATCCCAGATTGCAGTATCTCTGTTGGAGAGCCACTTTCATCCTCGTCTGTTGACATGATGGAGCATTGTAGGTGGAATAAAGAGTTCTCATGCAACGACTGAAGCCAGTGGTTCTTAACCTTTTCCAGAACGTGACCCCTTTCTATAAGTTCTATATTAGGACAATAAACACATGCTTTTTTCGTTCATTATATACGCTGGTTTGACAATCAGTATGACCTCGCCAGGCTGAGTGGGTAATTTAATAATGTGCTTTATAGGAGCATGTACAACATCAAGGAAAAAAAAAGTGTGTATAATTGTCATTATAACACGCAACTGATGTGACATACAGTTATATATTTCTTAATGCAACACAATTTACACTGTTAAAGTTAACTGTGATTGTTTTATTAATTTTTTTTTTTTGTGCATGAAGTTATCTCCTTCCGTGTGTGAATGAAAATACAAAACCTAATGTGGATGCGACTGCATCTCATAAATATCTATAAATTACAAGATCTAGATAACACACTCCATTAGTGTCGGATCCTGAAACCAAAAATGCCCGTCAAAAGGGAAGGTTTGGTTTGGTTACCAGTTTTACGTCCCCTGCAACACTGTAAAGTCATTTAAGAGACGGGCTACTTCGACCCTGCCTGTCAGGGCCAACCCAAGCCGAGAGGGAAAATCCCAGCAGAAAAAAAAACAGATCGTCCGCGTTCGGGGATCGAACTCGGGTCCTCTGCATAACAGGCGAAGAGCCTTACCATTACACCAGAGTGCCGGTAAAAGGGAAGGCAATGCAGGAAGCAGGAAGATATTTAAAAAGGAACGGGTACCAGGTAGGTGAAATTTCCATTACCCTTTCATCTTATTTATACATAGATGCACCTAATGATGGCACCCATATACCGCACTGAGCAGTACTTGCCAGAAAATGAATTTCTTTAAATTGGAGGTGCACTAATTTAGTAAGAGGTGTATCCACAGAGACTCTCAACAACCGCGCACATTCATTTCCTCATAGACTTTATTAGGGTATCAATATCTGCTTGAGTTAGGTCATTCCAGGCTGGTTGAATTCCTTTCAAAAGCTGATCTGCCCCTTTGGTTTTCTTCGTTTAAAGCACTAGGCCTGCACTGCCCCGAGTTTGAACCCACGACCATTGGCATAAGAGGTAGACACCACTTCCTAGACCACGAGAACCCCTCCTCCCCCCCCCTCCTCCCCCCATAAACCGTGTGACTTACATGAGTGAAAACTGCAGCTCCACGCCGTCCCCTTCCATGACAGTGACCTGGCAGTATTTGTGTTCTGTCACCAGAGTCGGGGCCTTCACCTCAGGCAGACACTTCTTCAGCGCCAGCTCTTTAGGCACTTTTGGCGCCCAGTTCACCTGCGTAGGGGAGAGTGGAGTTGATCATTGATTTAGTTACCAGTTTAACGACCCTTGCAACACTGGAAGGTCATTTAAGAGACAGGCTACTTCAACCCTGCCTTTCAGGGCTAACCTGGGCTGAGAGGGGGAAAAAATCCCAGAACGTTTGCATGTAGATTGAACTCAGGTTTTGGTTACCAGTTTTATGTCCCCTGCAACACTGTAAGGTCATTTAAAAGACTGACTGCTTTGACCCTGCCTGTCAGGGCCAACCTGGGCTGAGAGGGAAAAGATCCCAGCATAAAAAAAAAACAAAGATCGTCCACAACCAGAATCGAACTCAGGTTTTCCACATGATAGACGAAGAGCCTAACCGAACCATTACTCCAAAACGCTGTTGTTGTTTTTTTATTTCATTTGGTATCATATCTGATTTGATTTGTTTGACACTATAAATTATTTGATTTGATTTGCACAATTTGATTTAATCTGATTTGATGCATTATGTATAGGTTTTTGTTTTGCTGAGGTTTTACAGCACTATCGACACAGTAAGTCATTTCAGTGCCAGGAAGTAGATTAAGACCATGGTAACATTTTATTTTTAAATCAAGGGATCAGATCACACCAGAGCACCCACTAACCAACTGTTTAATCTTAAATATTTTCCATATGAGATAGAAGTTACTTAGCAATGGGGGCGTCAGCTTCTTTTGCTGTTTCAGTCTATTTCTATATGAAAAAGGTCATTCAGGCTCCCCTTGGAAATAAATGCAAAACTTATCTATTGATGCCTTCAATTTGCTCACCCACCTTGATCTTCTGTGCCAGCTTTTGTAATGGACTGTTTTTGTCTGGTTTGGCTTTAGTTTAACGCTTCTTACAACGCTGTTAGGTTATTCAAGAGACGGTCGACTTACAGCCTGTTAGGGTGGATTCACACAGAGAGGGATATTTTCCCAGCAGAAAAATAGAGATTCAAAAAAATCTGCCCCATGTGGGCCTCAAAGCTGAGCCTTTTTTATTCTCAAAAGTGGCAAGATTTCAAGAGGAGAGCGACTCTGGCAATCCTGATTTTCCATACCTTTTCCAATATTTCCATATCTTCTTCTGTAGTAAACAAAAAGTACCCCCATTTTTCCAGGCTTTTCTAAGTTTGAAACTGAGATTTTCAATTTCCATACTTTTTCCATACTTCCATACCTGCGTATGCACCCCGGGCTTTTGTCCATAGATTCAGGTGTGTGTCGAAAACAAAACCTCAAGTCAAGTCTCAGAATTTTTGCACCTGACAGGGAATTCCCTGACATCAAAATGGGGAAAATGGCGGATTTCCACCAAAAGGCACAAGATTGGAAGCACTGAGAAGTAGAAGAATCGAATCACGAACCATACCAGAGCCCCCGCCTACCACCAATTGATTTAATCTTGAAAAGATTTTTATAAAAAAACAGATTCTTTTTAACTTCCCTACAAAATTACTTACATGGTTTGGTTTGGTCTTGGCTTAACGTCCCTCGCAACACTGTAAGGCTCATTTAAGGGATGGGCTACTTTCACCCTGCCTGTCAGGGCCAATCCGGGCTGAAAGTGACATTGTCCCAGAAGAAAAACGGAGATATACCCGATCAAACAAACTGACCTACGCGGGCCTCGAACTCACACCCTGTGCGTGATAGGCGAAGCTCCTAACCATTACACCACAAACGCCGGTAATTACATACATGGTAGGCTATGCTTATACAAATCTCCAAGACCATGAGCAGAGAGTAGGCGTCTGCTGATTTGCTTTACCAACCTTGATTTTCTGTGCCAGCTTTTCATCCACAGGAAGAGGTTCACCAGCTTCATTGCATATCTCAAACCCTGAGGAAACAGAAATAAATAGAGCAATGAGGCCAATAATAATAATAGATTACATTTATACAGCGCATTTCCCCGCTCAAAAGCAGGCTCTATGCATTTTACAATCATTATTACCCCAGCAGACCAAGACATTCAGAAACCTTCTCAACTTCCTGGGAAGCATATAGTGCAAGATGCCATTTTACAAGCGCTAAAGCACTAACATACGGACAAGATCGTTTGCTATCAATAGCCAGGTACCCATTCACACCTGGGTAAAGTGAGGAAAATTTGTATAAAGTGCCTTTCACAAGGACAATATTGGACTTTTCGATTGCGAATCCGGCAGCCTAACCACTGGACTATCCACAATGACAATGTATTTCTGCAAATCTCAAACTGATGTAAAAAATTGACAATAACAATGTATTTCTGCAAATCTCAAACTGAGAGAGAGAGAGAGAGAGAGAGAGAGAGAGAGAGAGAGAGAGAGAGAGAGAGAGAGAGAGAGAGAAAAGTTAAAAGGGGGGGGTGGGAGGTGGCACAACTACAATATTACTATTCTTTGTTCTGGTTTGAGAGCCGAGGCTGCAAGCGGCTTGAAGTACACAAATCACTAAAAAAAACAAGCCCGACCCAGCTCTACAGTGATTCAATTGAAAATCACTAAGGGTGTCCGTGTGTCTCAACTCACGTATGTCTTCCAGAAGCGAGCCGGCCTCCAACTCCAGAGTCTCGCCAGACTTGACCTCCTTGTCCGTGCCGTTGGCCGTGCAGAAGAGCTGGAGGTGGGAGACGCGCCCGCTGGGTTTGAGCCACAAGGAGAGCTCTACAGGCTTTACTGTTCTCATGCCCTGTGTGAACATAGGTTTGGAGTGGGGTGGGGGGGGGAGGAGAGGAGGGATTGAGAGGGGGTGAGGACAGATGCTGGTTTCGTTAGGGTTTACGGCTCCATCGACTCTATGTCATTTCGGCACCAAGAACCGACATCAAGAGTTTTCGACCACTCCTTAACAGCTTCCACAAGGTCGTCTTCGTTGGTGAACCGCCTTCCAGCCAGATGGTGCTTCATTGGCCCAAAAAGGTGATATTATATTATTCTAAAGGGACTAAATTGGGAATATGAGGACGATGGGGTGGAACCTCCAGTCGTACTTTTGGATCCAGTTCTTGGTCATGTGCGGTATATGGGGTAGCATTATCGTGTTGCAAGATGACGCTTCTTGCCAACCTGCGCTTTATGCTCATCAGTCAGCTGCTTTGGAATCCATCGAGCAAACACCTTCCTGTGGTGCAGTTCATAAAAAGTTAAATGTCTAGAGTTTCTGATATTTCCTATTTCGTGATTTTTTAGTCGTCTGTCTGTTTGAATGACTTCATTAATGCAAAAGGCGCTGCCCTCTATCTTGGCAGAAATGCATCGTCCAGAATGAGGTTTGTTATTGATATCCGTATGCATGGCATTAAAGAGATTACACCACTCAGATTTCCCTAATTTTTTTCCAATGATTTTTCTCCATAAACCTCCTAAATTACTGTGAATTTCACGCGATTTGCGCCCGTTTGCGATGAGAAATTGAATTTCAGATCTGAACTCCACCTTTGACTTAATTTTCCAAAGGGGTAGATATTTTTATTGACCTGTCATATTCGTAGTTCTTGAGTGGTGCCCATGTTGCCTCGTCAGTAAATCACGAAATAGTTGTTCTACAAGTGCGTTTTAACAGAATGAAAAAATTCGTAATAGTTTCCCAGATATAGCCATTTTCCGGTTCTCTGTGGGACAGCCCTCATATCATGTGACTAGCCCTCTATAACTCACCAACACCTCCATTCGTGCGGTCAGCTGCAGATCTCCAGCCATTTTCTTGACCAGCAGCGGAGCACCGGTCAGTGTCCCAGAGCCTGTTGCTGAGCAGTCACATGAGTACTGCGGCAGACCAGGACTGCCTGTGAACTGAGAATGAAGACAAGAAGGTTTGGTTTCATTTCGTTTCATTTCACATCCATTTAACACTGTAAGGTTATTCTATAGACTGGAGACTTCAACCTTGCCAACTCCAACACGTGCACACGTTAGTTGGGTTAGTTTGGTTAACAGTTTTACATCCCTAACAACAATCAGTAAGGTCAATTAAGAGACAGGCCACTTTGACCCTGTCGGTCACTCAGAGCCAACCCAGGCTGAGAGGGACAGATCCCAGCAGAAAAAAAACGCAAATCGTCGGCATGCGGGATTGATTTTGGCTCTTCCGTATGATAAGCAAAGATCCAAACCATTACAACAAAGCACTGGTGTGTAGTTAGGTTTCTTTCTCCCATTAACAGTGCTTCTAATGGGGAAGACCCAAAACCGAAGATTTTTGGCATATGAGCAGGTCCAGGGCAACGCTGCCCTGGTAGGGGATCTCAAGGAGGACAACTTGCTCCTCAAGCTGAAGCATTTTTCAATTTTTCAAAGCCTGAAATTCAAATTTAAGCTCCTTTACAACGATACAGGGATGGACTAGAGCATTAAAATATTAAGGAAAAGTTTTCGATATTTTGTTGACTTTTAAAGAAAGTGTAACAAAAGTGATATTATGCTCACATTATTCTGACAGCAAAATGTTTTTATGCGCTATAATGAGATACCAAATGTCTTTAGGCCATTTCCTTGCTCTCCAGAAGCTGAGCTATTTTTACTATTGAAAGTAGCAAGATTTCCAAAGGAGTGTACCTACTGTTCTGTGATAAACACAGCATATTAAAGCAAGGTGTCCAATCATTTCCTAATTAAAAAATCCTACATTAGATTGAACAATAGACCAGTTGATTGTTGATGCAAGTGAATATTATACAAGTTCGTAGGCCTATGTGCTTTCAGAGCCACATTGTCTGCATGAATCTAAGAGACCTTTTTAGTAATACACGTCTCACCTTGCAGACAACATTTATCTTGGATCCACACGTGGTGTTGCCAGCAGGGTCGTGCACTTCCACAAAGAACGTAGGTGCTGAGCCGTTCTCTATGGTCACTTCAGCTTCCGGCTTGACCATCAGTTTTGCAGGGGGACCTAAACATGGAATAGGGATGAGCACAAGTGTTCAGTAAAAGATCATGCACTATGGTAGTCAATCCAGAAATTCCTCTAGGCCTATATGGACAAGAATTATAATTACAGTAAAATAGTCAGGAAAACCAAAGAATTTTTCAGTTTTGTTTTTGTATATACAACAATCAGGAAAAACTTGAATGATGCCGTTTTCTGATGGAATACTAAAATCTATTTCAGTATGACATCACACATTTTTTCTACACTCCTTCCCTTTATCCACACCTGTTTCTTTTTTCTTTTATAGCATTGGTGATGTTATGCGTACCCTGATAGACAAATAGACCTGAGGTAAACAATTTGAAGTCCACATATAGTCATTATAAACTGCAAAGAGCATCTTCTGGATTCAGACTTTGTGATAAACAAGGGATATTTATTACCGCTTTTGGTTTGGTTAACAGTTTTACATCCCCTGCAACACTGTAAGGCCATTTAAGAGACGGGCTACTTCGACCCTGCCTGTGAGGGCCAACCCGGACTGAGAGGGAGAATATCCCAGCAGAAAAAAAAAACCAGATCGTCCACAACCGGGGATCAACTCAGGTCTCCGGAATGCTAGGCGAAGAGCCTAACCATTACACCACAGCGCCGGTATTATTACTGCAATTATCTTATTTTACCAGGCAGCAGCCGAATCTTGAGAGCCTGGGTCTGTTCCAGGCCAGGTACAGAGACTGTCAGGTTGAAATTCTGAGGGATGAAAAAATAAATAGACTTTATGTAAACTTTATCTTCTTTCATCAGGGTCATTCCGCGTTTGCCATTCCCATATTTTGTTGTTTTGTAAGGGCCAACCCAAGCCGAGAGAGACACAATACCCCAGCAGAGTGACAGAGATCATGGGGATCAAACTCCTGACCTCTGCAGGATAGGGGAAGAGCCTAACTATTAAACCACAGATGCCAGTCCTTTAATTCATAGTTTATCTCCAAAAGGTCAGTGGCAGAGCCACAGATTCTTAACGAGATTCCTAGCAAGTCACCCAGGGGACTTAACCCAGGAAGCTACACCACAGATGCAGTGCACAAGAATGGATTAATGAATTGCATTTATTTAGTGCATATCCCAATTACTGGCCCTGTGCACTTTACAATCTATTATTACCCCAGCAGACCAAGTCACTCAGAACCTTCTCAACTTCCTGGGAAGCATACAGTGCAAGCAGCCATTTTACAAGCCCTCAGACACTAACATGCTGACAAGATCTATGTCCGAGTACCCACTAACATCTGGGTGAGATGAGGAAAATTCATGAAAAGCGCCTTTTCCAGGGGCACAACGTCGATCCTGAGCCGGGATTCAAACCCGCAATCTCCCAATTACGAGTCCGGCTTAACCACTAGACTACCTACGCCTCAAGAGATAGAAAAAAGCATACACTATTATAGCCAAGAGGTATGTTGTACTAACTGTTTACACAATTTTTCTATCCTAGACATGTTGTAGCCAACTTGCACTATCAGGTAAGATCAATTCACCTTGCCAGCTGCAGTGTTGACTGAGCCCTTGGCGACGACACCCTTGATGAAACAGCTGTTGCCTTTGACCTGTGTGTTCTCATAGCTCAGCTCCAGACCACTGCAAAAACAAGCAACCAGTAAGTAAGGGGGCACCGGTGGCCAAGCAGTAGTGCGCCCGCCTAGAGATGAGAAGGTCCTGGGTTCGAATCCAGGGATGTTCCTTGGTATTTTTTAGGAGTTTTCATGGCTCCGACCCCAGCCCTATTGGGAATGAACATAAAATTTGGAGGTCCCGCCTCGTAAATGACCGTACAGAGTTGCATGAGGCGTTAAACCAAAACCAAACCAAACAGTAAGTTATCAAATGCATTACATCACTATCAACACTCTGCGGCCATTTCAGAGCCAGGGAGCAAATCAGGAACAAAGAACAAGCACCACACCAAAGCACATTTTAACCACTCACATTTAGTAAAGGGCTTGTTTTTTTCCAATTCAATGCACAAAAGAAATGAATTTAAACTACAATATCATTACGTTTACACTGAAATGATCAATGAATGAGGAAAAGTATCCTCAAGGAAAGGTGCAGCTATCAGAAACATCTTCAGGATACACAAGAAAAAGAAGAAACATTTAAGAAATAGACAAAATTGTATTTCGCAAAACTAAATTTTAAAGCTTCAGCACGTACTCACTCAGCACCAAGGATAGGCTTGAGTTTATTTAGCAGCCGTGTGGAATGTTATTAGCAGAAGAAATGCCATTATATCTTCAACACTCTACTGTTTTGAGTTTTTCACATTTCCTAAATCGTGTGTTGCAACGCGATGAAATTAGGCGCGCATCAATTTTTGGACATTTTGAATTATTGGTATCATGTTGAACCTTGAACATTTCTCTAGCAGTTTGTGAAGAAATTATCAGTTTATCTTGTATGGAAGTTGAGATATTTGCAATTTTGATTACGTAAGAGTCAACCACTATCAGAAGGAAAATTAGAGAGAAAATGGCTACTTATGTTTTCTGGCTTTCAAAATGGCACCTTTTTCCCTTCAAACAATGGTTTTTAGTATAATGCACCATGAAATGTGTTTTTAAGTGCATACAGAAGGTACTGATTCACAAAAACCACTCAAGGTAAAAAAATTGTCTGAGACCCAGAAAAAGGCTGATAACTCTGTTCCCCTTGTCTTGACGAGCGCCTGATTTCATGGCGATGCAACACATGTTCATTTCAAGATATGGTAATTTTTTTTCCATACCCTCTAGTCAAAGAAAAAGGCAAAATTGTCTAAAAAAATCTTCATCATGCCCTTACTCAGCATCCAGGATCGGCTTCAGTTTGTTAGGCGGCCGCGTGGAGTTGTTGTATTTGTCCTGAAACTCCAGAGGGATCTGGAATGGAACTCCAACCTTGAACGGCCCGTCCAAGATTCCAACAGTGAAATGTTCAGGTTCAGCCTCTGTGGAAAGGGAAAAGATGAAAGGAAAATATTTAAAAAATACAAACTGACATGTAACTTGCAGAGAAAAATGAAGCTATGAAAACACAAAACAAGAAACTGATTACTTGAAGCTGGCTGCACCAAATTACTCTCCTCAACTCATTATGTACAAATGGTCCCTCTGTGTCCCCAATTTTTGTATCCCATCCAAAATGTCACACTCTATTATAGTACCCGCAGTTTTCAGAAAACATCATTTTTACTGTATAAAGTCACCCCTAAAGTCACGCTTTCAAGGGGCCTAAAACATCTAAGATCCCGCATTTCAGAAAATAGTTTACTCAAAGACCTGGGTGCCCACTATAATTGTTCACATTGTACCACCCGTCACATTACTAATCATCAATTCTTGTGAATTGTATTACACCTCTGTGGTTAAGTTCAATGATGAGAGGGTGAAAGGGTGGGGGGGGGGGGGGGTGCAAGGTGGGTAGGCTACACC
>JAUKPP010265521.1:0-11566 GCA_032273245.1 Phyllaplysia taylori
GTGGTTAGGCTGCCGGACTCGTAATCGGAAGGTTGCGGGTTCGAATCCCAGCCCGGGCCCGACGTTGTATCCTTGGGGAAGGCATTTTAAACGAATTTTCCTCACTTTACCCAGGTGTGAATGGGTACTCAGCTACACACAGCGAACAATCTTGTCTGTATGTTAGTGCTTTAGTGCCTGTAAAATGGCAGCTTGCACTGTATGTTTCCCATGACGTTGAGAGGGTTTCTGAATTACTTTGGTCTGCTGGCGTAATAATTGATTGTAAAGCGCATAGAGCCTGCTTTTAAGCGGGATATGCGCTATAATATAAATGCAGTTATTATTATCATTATTAAATATGGGAGAAGGTTCTCTAAAAGCATAGATAAAACAAGTACAAGTAAACAATAAAAAACAAGTAAGAAAAAAAAACCCAAATGATTCCATAAATGTAGTTTATTTTTTCATTGAGAAGAACGTGTACACTAAAACATTCATGAATACATTCTGAAAATGTTGAACCATTTTTGTGGCGACAATTTAGCTAACACATTTTGGCATTTTCAACAAGGAGTGGACAATGCAAACAGCTCTGAAACTACCATAAATAGTAATCCTGGTCTGCATCACAATAGGGGGATTCCATGTTACATTTGTGATGCTTTGGATTCAAACTGTATTTTAAAATCCCTCAGAGTGTGATCTGAGAGTTTGACCACAAAAAAATTAGAAGAACAAAAAGAGGAATGAACATGTAGGCTACACGTAGAATAAATAACTATCTAGCGAGGGAAAAAATATATAATTATTAATATTGTAGGCACCAAATCCCTGCCAAGATACGTCATCTACCCAGTGTTTGGTTTGGTTTTGGTTTAACGGCCCATGCAACTCTATAAATTCATTTACGAGGCGGGACCTCCGAATTTTACGTCCATCTCCGATAGGACGGGGGTCGGAGCCATAAAAACTCCGAAAAAATCCCGCGGATCCTCCCCGGATTCGAACCCGGGACCATTCCATCTGTAGGCCGGCGCACTACCGCTCGACCATCGACACCCCCCTACCCAGTGTAAAAATATTATGTTTACCTTTGTCACATAAGTGATGACATCAGAAATGTAAGTGTAAAAGTGAAAAATAATTCAGAGGAAAATTAATTATACCTAGTCATTATCCATTGACAGGTAAAATGTGTAATATTATTATGTATCTGTTAAAACTTTGTGGTCACTCACGCCAACCGAAACTTACCCATCTAGTGACTCGACGTGTATGTGCGCCAGGCGTGAGAAGCCCGATCGCGTCATGGCTGGCTGCGCGTGACCGTAAGGATTCCTTGTTCTTCTTGCTGTGTGACCACAAAGTGTTAACTTGCATCTCTTGAGTGCTCCATATAATGTGTAACAAGGTGTAGTCGTGCTTTACAAGATCAGCATTTATTACTATCAAATTATCTTCGTATTTCATTCTCAAGGGTTTTTTGGGGCTTTTCTCTCTCTCAAAACCTAGATCTACATATTGAATCTCAAGATAATAAAACTGGCTTTTTTTTTTCTCTCTTTATATAATTCTTCAGTTCAGAGACTGTTTCGCTTAACCACTTATCCACTAAAAACCTTCACTGTTAGCAGGCACTTTAGTGTTGTCTGCTTCCATTTCTTTTCCTTATCTACTTCGTGGCATAGAAATTATCAGAAAATGTTGATAGTGTCATAAAACCTCAACAAATAAAGTTGTGTTGATGACACATCAAATAGTTAAAAAGTAGGCCTACATGTTATCTAACAAAATGTGATAAATGAAAGTTCCTTTGCACATAAATACAGAAGTATAAAGTTGATGAAATTACCACCTGAGTTTAGTGTGCCCTCTTAACAATCAATTCTATTTTTGAAAACCATTAACTTGAATTTACAGGGGATATGAATCCAGGACTGGAAGATGTCCAGTACTGTCATTTCAAACGATCTTACGAATTATTGCACCATCCACGATGGTTTGTCAGATCTGGACAACAACATTTATGTACCTGATCATCTAATGTTAGACAATGACGTAATTTTTTAATAAGACAGCTTACTCATTTTTGTAATGTACATAATTTGTTTATGCCAATACTATATTCTCACTGTTTTAGGCCTAAATAGGCACTCTAATGACAAAAGGGGCATTCAATTTTATTCGCATTCCTCACCTTAAATACATGAAGTAATAACAATAACTGAAACGTGGACAAAAATATATAGTTGGAATGTACATATAGCTCAAAGAAAAGAAAATGAAAATGAAATGGAATTGTTTTCAAATTGAATAATTTTTTTGAATCTCTATGCCTTCCATACGTCTTATTTACGTTAGTATCATTTCAAGAGGTATTGGCAGTTTAGTTGTATTTTGACTTTTAGTGAGATCATGAAATGGACAAGCCTATGCCCCCATAAAAATTTAGTAAATAGTTTTGGGCTGAGTTTGCATCCCCGTATATCGTCTCAAAGAAGTTTTTTAATCAGTTAATCAGCATACACAAACTTGATATTATATCTATTCTATGCACTATATTACAAAAGGCAAGAGAATTAAAAAACATACAATTGAATATAATTTTAATATACTACATTTGTGAGGTGGCAAGGGATTGTCAGCTTGTATTGTAAGTTGTCGTTAACTCAAACATGACACAGGAAAAAACAAGACTGATTCAAAGAGAACACCTGAAAAAGTACACATAATCTGTTTTTTCACTCTGTCTCCAAAATTCCTGTAGTAATACAGTCGACAATAGAGCTGTCCCTTACACAATAAAAATAGAAACAGCAGCGGGATTTCCTGAAAAGAGAGGGCAGATCTGCTGCGTAATTGCATGACTGTATAAAACTTAATAATATTGTGCATAATATGATGGATTGTGATGCATTAGATATTTTTTTCCACTTCTAAGCTTGATGTCTCCATGCCCTTTTGATGAAACTTATGATTTTCACAAAAACTGAAACCATTTTCAGGGTCAGGAAAATTTTCTTAAAAGTTAAAGGAATCTCTCAGTTTAGAAACTGTTAATTCAATATAGATCTATAAATAATGCATGTGTATCTTCGGCATGGCAATAAATGATATATTACTAACAAATACACACAAGATGTCCATTCAAGATGTGTGTAGCAAGTAATTATGGGCCTAGGACTATGATAGGTAATATCTCAGTGTAATTTGAACATATTAATCTGTAAATACAAAAATGGTGGCCGAGGAATATCAGTATTTTCTTGTAGAAAATATAGAGTTAAAATTGTACACTACTGTTATACAATCTTTGGCTGAGCAAAAATTCAAATGTAACGTCATGGGGAGCTACTAAAAAAATTCTTTATATTGTTACTTGCATAAAACAGAGAAGTCCATTGTCAAAGTAGACAAAACAGTTCGTGTTCAGACAATCCGTTAACCGTACAGGCCTATGTAAAAATAGGTGACAAAGATTTACTGAAGCAAAAGCGAATTGCAAAACTTAAAAAAAAAACCCAGAAAATTTCATGTGTATAAGTTATTGGCACTTACTTTGGTCTGAAAAATGTAAGAACAAAAAGTGGCACTTCATATTCCATTCACACTACAAAAATGAAGTAGATTTGAACATGAACACCACTTACACAAACAGCAATACTTTCAGAATGTGTTTTCAAGCTAAGTAAAGATGCTTCAATGCACCAGTAAACATTGGCATGAAACAAGAGGAATAGAGTTATCCGTGGTTTTGTCAAGTGTCAGGCTTTTAGTGCCACACCATCTTTATATCCATTTAAAATTGATTTCACAAGGGAGTATACTCCAGAATGTTGTTTATGGAAAAAAAGTGCAATTTCGAAAGCCACCATATATAGACAGGGATTTTCTAAAAAATGTTCACTCTGGCAGAGGGTGCCTTTGATTTTGCTAAAATTACAATTATATAGCTTCCTATCAAAGATAATCAACATCTTCTTCATCAACAGCCAGAGAAATGTACAAGGTTTGATACAATACCGCTAACTCTAAATATAAACAAAATTGAAGAAAAGATGATTTCATTGCATTGTAATACATTCATGCCTTTCATAACAATCATTAAAGACTCTGTGATGTGATAAAAAAGTATGAATTTTTCAAGCACCAAGAATATACCTGAAGAAATGTCGGTAAGAGTGGGACTCCAAAGGAGAGTGTAAACAAAGTGTCAGAGGGATCCACAAGGATTCAAGAGAATTGGTGGTAAAAAATACAAAGTAGAGAGTCAAACAACTCACCAAACTCAACGAGTGTGTATACTAAAAACATACTGAAGTAAAAATCACAAATTGCAGTATCTCTGTTGGAGAGCCTCTTTCATCCTCGTTCGTATACTAAAAACATGAAACACGATTTAATGTAATAAAAGATGTCATGACTAATGTTCAACAGGCCTCCTCCGTTCCTCTGGTATAATTAATGTATGGAAATTATTTTAAAATGTGGTGGAAAAAAGAAAGAATATCCCACAACCACTAAGTTACTTAGACTAAGGTTGGACTTTACGTCCTCCTCTTCCACTTCCCGCCACTTTTTATTGTTGACAATTGGTGCCAATTATATGGTTTATACATCTTTTCCACTTCCATGTGTCCTCTGCTGATCTGAAGATCCTTGACCTTGAGTCAGGGACTTGCCATTTATGAAAAGACAAAAAGACAAAATGGAACTTCAAATTTTTATGACTCTTAGCATTGGCTTGAACATAATCCTAATCATTTACTGTTTGTTTATTTGGTTGGTTGGTTGGTTAGGGTTTTAGGGCTCCATATATACGCCTACTCTATTAGGTCATTTCGGCACCCAGAACCATTCTAAAGTATTTTTGGGTAGGGATTAATTTTGAATTATGCCCAGGCATCGGCCTAATAGGCCTACTCTTTTTCATTTTCAGCCACCAAGGGATCTTTAACGTTTGCAACGTAGGCTACACACGAAGCCTCTGAGGTTTTTCGTCCTTATCCCAGAAGAATAGGTGTTTTGATCTTACCTACCCTAAGATCAGGGGTGTGGTTGAAAGAGAAGGAGTGACAAGGAAGAAGAGAAGAGAAGCAAGGCAGGCGACAAGAGTAGCAGGGAGTAGGAGGAGACAAAGGAGAGAGTGAGAGAAAGAGTCAGAAAATTGGTTGAAATAGTAAACAAGGCATAGATATAGAAAAAGAAGAGGAAGAAGAAGAAGAAGAAGAAATCTATTGGGGATAACATGCCGACACTGTCCCGGGATCGAATCCACGACCATTGGCAAGAGAGGCAGACATCACTAACCTCTAGACCACGAGAGCCCCCACATTTACTGTAATCATGCTTAATGCACAAAGATATGACTAGAATACACAGTTTGTGTCATATTATATGCATGTAAACTGTTTACTGTTTTAGGGTTTCTTTTGCATGCAACCTTTATTCATGCATTGTAAATGATGTAATTAGATTTGATGAGTGTCATGCAAGTTCTCTGACCAACCACTAAGACTCTAGGCACTCCTCATATATGTATATTAGAAATACTTTTTTTCTTAACCCAAACGGTGTACATTCTTCATGTCTATGCCATGTCTTTGAAATGTTGTACTGGTGAATCCAACCAAAATTTCCCTTGTGGATTAATAAAGTATATCTTATCTTAAACCAACAAACTGACCACTGACCATAAAAAAAAAATGTAACCAGGAAACAGATACACCCTTAGGCTACACACTTCTGCAATTTAAAAAATCAGTGAATGCGTGCATGTATGTCTATATGATAGGATAAGGCATTATAATTCATTTGATTGCTGTCTGGATGCTGGTGCTGTTCCTGTAACAGCAAACAGGAATTCCTTCTTTCCACTTTACTATCAGAGGGTAAATGAAATGCCATTTGTTATGATAAACTCAATGCGACCCACAGGACAAAAAGTGAAACAGTTTACTAGAGGATAATATTTATCACAAAAATGTTTCCCACAAATAAAATCTTTTCACATGAATTAACATTTCTGATTAATGTCATTCAAAAGAGTAAAAGAGAGAAAATATTATTCTCCATAAATGTGACCATAAAATATCAAATTGATGGAAGCAAAAAACAATAATCATTCCTGTCTATGGACGGATGGACATTTATGCTTTGATAGATGTTGACCAGGTCTGCATATAATGAAGAAGATTATGTAAAAAGATCTTAAAATAAAGACAGACCATCCCTTCACAAAAAAGGAAGCGCTTTCAGTGAATAAATGAAATCCATAAGTAGCATTCTCCATGTAATCTCTAAATGACTAATTCACACCATTTTTACAGGCCCAGTCTCAGATCTTTGAAAAATCTCAAATCAAAAGTGAATGACTAGTTCAAGAAAGTCTACAGTAAAAAAAAATATGAAAAAAATAAAAAAATTAGAAACTAATAACTATTTTACAACAGTTAATAGATACATAAAGATACTCTTCTAGAATAAATCCTCATGTCGTTAACTTAGTTCTAGTTTGTAGTACCCCCAAATTTTTTAGAGCAAGAATGCAACTTCAACTAACTTGCTGAAAAGTAAAAAGCCCAACATTTGCCCCACAAAAATTGGGAGATAGTACGAGAAAGAATTAAGCTGATCATGTGGATACAAGCAAGGATGTAACGAGACCTCGGCTGAGACAAGGGAAAATGAAAACCCGCATCCTTCTTCGTCTTCGGTAAAATATCTCAGATATAACAAGGACACTGGGCTGGTCCCAACAGTCTCACTTTATCTGAGTTTTACAGTAATAAATTGATCCAACACATTTGATTGAGAGAAGTCAACAGATGTCTTCCAGTTCCAGCTGTGCTCTATCCTCAAACTTTCACACAGAAAGGATGAAATGATTGTCTGGTTAATGCTAAAGACCATGGAATCTGCTCTAGGTGCCAGTCAATAGAGACTAAATTTAAAGTGATCCAGACTGCATGGAAAAACATGGATCAAAATTACCTGATGTCAGGTTATCACAGGGGGTTTGAAGTGTAAATTAATTTTCCCTCCCACCCCCCCCCCCCCCCCAATCCCAATGAAAGAGCGGCGTTGTTTTTTAATTAAGTTTTTTTTATGGAAACGAATTCACCGTTACATCTGCAATGTGTCTAAATTATTGTTCAGGTCCCGCTGATTCCCTTAATTTTTTTGGGGTGAAAGCAAAATTTTCCTTTAAACTCATTTGCTTCATGACTAAATTTGGCCAATATCTAAGAACTTCCAAAAGTAGACTTATCAAAACATTGAAAAAATGCTTTCAAAATTCAAGTAGGCTCCTATTTCATTGAACAATCTGGGGACTTGGGAATATACTTTATGAAACGTAATATCAAACACTAAGATGTAATACATGTGTAGTAAAAATTGTATACTTTGCTGCATACTTTGCAAAACAACGCTCTATGCGTATTGCTGCTCACATTGTATCTAGCGCATGCAAGGGAAGCCACATCTTCATCTCTCGCCTTCCTCCGTCTATTGTATTGTGTGCATGGTAATAATTGTGCACTTTGCTCGATTCTTTGATAAAACAATGTTCTGTAGATGTATCGTGTATTGCTGTTCCCATTGTATCTAGCTCATATTAGGTAAGCTTCCCCTTCATCTCTCGCCGTGCTCTGTCTATTATATTACAGCCTGAATAGGGTAAAAATTGTACACATTGCTGCATCCTTTGCAAAAAAAATGTTCTATAGATGTATTGCGTATTGCTGCTCACAATGTATCAGGCTCTCACTAGGTAAGCTTCACCTTCATGTCTCGCCTTTCGTGTGTAGGGTTAAAATTGTACACTTAGCTGCATCCTTTGCAGAAAAATGTTTTATAGATGTATTGCATATTGCTGCTCACAATGCATCGGGCTCATACTGGGTAAGCTGCACCTTCATCTCTCACAGAGAAATTTGGCATGCTCATGGCTCGGGACTTTCTCTCCTCTCCCTGATTGCTCTGCATCTCAATATCCTCAGCTTCTGCCGAAGACGGAACAACCCTGCCTGAAGGTTTCAGGCGTATTCCTGACAAGTTTGCCAGGCTGTGTGTTCGTTTGGCCACCCACTCTACCAATGTCTCCTCGGTGGGTCGTTCATCTAGCGTCTTCTTCACACAAGACCGCATGATGTACGGCAAATCTTCCACACGTGGGTCTCGGCTCATGGCATCGCGGAACAGAGAAATGATCTGAGTGCACTCCGCCCCTGTCACTTTATAGCACAGCTCCTCCAGCTCCAGTCTCTCCATCTGAGGTATCTCGTAAGTCTTGGGGTTCGATTCCACCAGCCAGCTGTAGTCCACACCTGTACATGTACACAAAAGAATTCTTTATAACATGAGAACAAATTTATAATAAGAATTGAATGAAACCCATATCGTCATGGTGCGCCCAAAATTGCCTTTGTCCGACATAGGCCATGGAATAAGCCCATTATATAATTCTCCATATCATAGTGCATCATTTGGTATCACATTTGTTCAAAGGTGACGGGCCATTTTACTACAATTTAATATTTCCACAATGGGTTTTTTGTAACATAGAGCCAGGCCAATAAGTTTTTCCCCAAAATCTAAGAAGTGCAAAAAATTATATAGGCCACATTGGAAGCACCAGGACGCTGTCCAAAGTTACAGACCCAGTACTCTAGTTTCAGAATACTTCTCAGACAATTGTGTCTCAGTAGGAAAAAGTGCATTATCAATCACTTGGCTTTTTTTCAACAGCGCTGAAGTGAGAGTCTGTCAAGAGCACCCATCAACCACTTGCAACACCAAAAAGAAACACAGCGGCTACACTACTACAGCAACAAGAAAAGGGAGAAAAAGAGAGAAAAATGGTTAAATGCTGGCACCTTGTCAAAGGCAGATGATTGTTGAGTGATCTTTTTACCTGCTGAATTTACTTCCTCAAACTTAAGTGATAGCACATTGTCGATGGTGTTCTAATTTATTCGTTGTTGTTTTTTTCCTTTCCAACACTACAAAGTCATTAAAGAGCCGAGACTTCCATAATTCTACATGCATCTCTGACAAGAGAGGGGTTGGAGCCATGAAAACTCTGAAAAAATAACAGTAAACTCCAAAGATCCAATCCAAGATTCCCATCATCTATTTGAAGGCGAGCACATTACTTGAAACCTCCACAAAGGAAAATTCAAACAAAGAGCTGGTGTAATTGTTAGGCTCTTTGCCTATCAAACAGAAGACCAGAGTTTGATCCGAGATGCAAACGATCTGTGTTTTTTCTGCTGGGATTTGTCCCTCTTAGTCAAGGTTGGCCCTGACAGGAAGAATTGAAGTAGCCTGTCTGTTAAATGACATTAACCTTGTAATGGATATTGTTGTTGTTGCTGAGAGGGGACTTATATGGGTTATGCACCCTTCAAGTAGCCGTTACAACCTACAGAGCCATGGCAGTCTAGCTCTGTACCCCGGGAGTGGACAGCCTTAAAATTGGCCCTTTAATACTGCACAAGTGCAAGGCAGTCTTAATGGATTATATAAAACTAGAAACCAAATCAAACTACAAACTACATCTTACCTGTCTTCATCCGTCTCTCTTCATGCTCCTGGTCCCGGTGGAACCGATCCAACTCCTTGATGTGGAAGTCCAGCTCTGACATGAGTGTGTCACAAGCCACCATATGCTCATCTCGCTCAGGGGGTCGGTATGTCTCTGAGGCACCCGTCCCTTTACGCCAAAGGTTCTTTAAGGCTATCATAATGGTAGGCTCATGCTGGAAATAAAAAATTTCATGATATCATGGTGATTAATCAGCCCAAGAAAAATAGCCATTGATGACAGAGAGTATATTTTTTAATTAAGGGCTCCACAACAAGATACAGAAAATAGTTATTAAGTCATTATTTTAACGTCAAAATATAAAAGAAAGTAAAAACAGTGATCACCAGCACAAAATGACAATTCCATAAATGATCACTTTGCATTGACTCCCTTGTAGCATTTTCCATTTGTATTGTCACCTGTTCAAAATTACCTCTTCTCTCCACAATGATAGATGATCATTTTGGCCAGGTTCGACAGTATGTTTTTCAACATTTGCATTTTGCAATATTGCCAAGATTGCCGCCTAACAAATTATTGCAATGGAGCATTTAGAATAGAGTATACTAGTAGTGGTTGTTTTCTGAGGATTTAATGGCCCATATGTAGAAGGTTTGGTTTGGTTTGGTTACCATTTTTACGCCCCTTGCAACACTGTAAGGTCATTTAAGAGACGGGCTGCTTCGACCCTGCCTGTCAAGGCCAACCCTGGCGGGGAGGGAAAATTCAGCAGAAAATACCTGCTGATCGCCCACTACCGGGAACGAACTGGAGTCGTCGGCATGATAGGCGAAGAGCCTAACCAGTACACCACAGCGCCCGTAATTAGGGTGTAGAAGGCCATAATATGTATCTCTATGAGAAGGCCTAAACTGAAAAACGTATCAGGTTTCAATATGTGTGTCCTGCTGACGAACAGAGGTAACTCGAACATACGAAGTTTGAATTCACAGAATTCTCAAACATGCGAAACCAGACGCATTGGATATTTCAAAAAGTCCCAAGGCTAAATACATGTACAGTCGAATTCACTTGTAACACCACAAACCAGTCAGTAGGCCTAATATGAAGCATAAAGAAATATAAAATTCCGTAGATCTATCCCCATCTCCTTTATTCCTCAACCGTCAACTCACAATTCCAGCAAAAGAATACATGTAATTCTTTAAATAATATATACCCAGAGCACTTTGGAAAAAAACCCACCTTATTATGACCAATCTATGTATAATGTTGAGACCACCATAGTTTGAAGGCATTCAATGTACAGAAAAATCTTTATGACACGCTTGGGTTTGTTTTGTTTTTTAAAAGGGCACTGCAGGAAGCAGTTGTATTATCAAGAAAAAAAACATTTCCTGAGGTCACTATACTTTTAAAAAAGATAAATTGAATTAAAAAGGTTGGAGTGTGCAAGCTTATCATATATTACCTTCAGACCCTAATGTAGTTTTAAAGCAATTACATAGACGGCAAAATAATCATCTAGCTACAAGCCATGTTTGCTGTGATACTTCATCATTGAGCAAACGGAAAATGCACAGATCAGAACATTATCACAGAGATATCCGAAAATTTTGTAACGGGTCTGAATAAAAGTACTAAGTTTGGAAACATTTCAGTCACAGCTTCAATAGAAATCACTCACACGTCGGAAAATATTGGAAGGAGTTGAATAAAGTGCAGACCTTGCTTCGACAGAAACAGAAGAGGCATGAGTATGGTATAAGCAGATGAAAAACAATATATTCTTCCTCGCCGTAGTCGCTCGTCGATTCATACACATTGATTATACATGCCGTATTTCATTCTGGAAATTGGCAATATAACATCAAGTAAGAGCTTTTTCTACGTCATCCGAACATAAGTTCCTTACCAGACAGAGGAAAAGAAAAGAAACGAGAGGGTGGGGAAGAACGGAAAAAAGGGTAGAATGAAGAAAGAAATATGGGTGTGTGTGTGTGCGTGCGGGGGGGGGGGGGGGGGGGGGGG
>JAUKPP010265532.1:0-11566 GCA_032273245.1 Phyllaplysia taylori
GCTCGCTCTGCGTAACTAAAGACGCCAGCAGAACCGGAAATTGCTCGCTATGACTTATCTCTGTTACTCCATCTCGGATGTGTCTAGATCTAAATCTAGATTTCTAGATCTAGTACTGACACACTTGTTACCTGTGAGCTTAAAAAGCATAGACGTCTTGATCTATGGTGGGATGGACTGGAAACAGGTCCACAACCTTTACAAAGATAACTAATCAGTTAATGGCAGTCAGAGGACCAAATTATGATCATGATGAGAAAGACAGCTGAGGAATAACCTCAAGCAGTGTTTTCTGTTGTCAGCGCAAACAGAAGCGTTAAAATAGCTTTAAAAGCCTAGGGTAATTTTACGTATTTCATGAAGTAGTTTTACTTATAGATTCTAATTAAATTTAAGAGAAGTCATATTTAACATTTTATCTAGAAATGACAAAAGAAATTAATGAAAAAACGATAGTCACCCCAAATTTCCTGTAAAAAGGACAAATAAAGATTATCTTATCTTATCTTATCTTAAAGCAAAAACATTTTCAACGCAAAAGGTGAAAAAAGGAGCTACGCTTGGCTACAAAGTAGTGGACTTGGCAACACAAAAATTTAGCAAATCGCCATTATTGTTTACTCTCATTCAAGGGAAATTACTCTCCATAATAATGATCGACGTTTTGGTATCACCGGCTGCTTATAATTATAACATTGGGCAAAGTTCAGTAGTTTTTGTTTGAGTTGTCTTGTGACAACTGAGTCATTTCTAATTCTGTTTACGAGAGTGGCTTGGCTGTTCGTGGAAACTGAAAAAGCTCCAGCTATAGTTGGCTTTTTACCCCACAGTAGGAGAGTAATGTCCATTGACATCGGCATGCGTGACGTGTTTAGTTATTTGCTAAACCATCCATCTTTGTTGATAGGAGCATTTTTGTTTTATGTGTTTGTATTCTTTATTTCCGTGTTTTTCCATGGAAAAAAGGTTGGAAAGAACCCACTAGCCACAGACTGCAGGCGACCACCAGAGCCTTTTGTTCATGATCCCAAGGCACGCGATGCAGTCATCAAGCAAAGTAAGTTGAGTAGATAAAGTTGAATAAAAATATTAAAAAACCAGTTAGTGTTAGGTTGTACGCCCCTTGCCTTAGGCTTAGCCTGGCTTAGGGAGAAAGTCTTTGAAGTTGCAGTAGTCGACCCAGTTGGATTAAGTGCGTGACATTATCTTTCGATATAAACCCGATTAAGTGCGTGACATTATCTGTCGATTTAAACCCTTTTGCACTTCCTCCGTTCACTTCTAAATATTCTAATTTTGCAAGAAATCCATTAGATTAATTTAGATGAAGCTAGAATTTAATAATAGTCAATAATACTTGGAGCACACTTTTCAGATCGAACCAAAACAGTGCTGTGGCTCAGCCATGTTGGTTTGAAAAGCATTCTGTGTCTTTTGTTTGCCAGGTGCTGTCCATCTAATCAATCTGAATTGTGAGTCGGGAGGACTTCTATAACGAGAAACCAGGTCGATTGATAGCGTCACATCTGCTCGGCTCAGGCGGTAAAAGTGCTGGGTAGGGATAGATGTGCCAACAACTCTCATTTTTATGAATTACAGAATTCATGGCACACACCCTTGAGGTCTTTGTGAGCAAAATAATTGTGCATTTGATGAGGGAGGTTAAGGACCTGGTCGCTCGGTATGGAAGTCCTTCCTGTGAGTCAATAAGTCTGCGAAATCAAACAGTCAAACATCATTGTTCTTTTGGTGGGATCCAAGCAGATTGGGTTAATGGGACCAAGGGCCCTCACAACCAACAGATATGTTTGATGAATCTTGGGAGATGGTGGAGCTTCTGCACCAGCAGGACGAACCAAAGACTGTGAACAAAGCTGAAAGGACCCAGCTGACCTAAATTCTTCTTCATCGAACAAATCTCCTCGGATTGTGTCATGGAATGTTCACACCATGTATTGAAGCAGGAAAGATCTCAGGTGTCACAAGAGATCATGAGGAGATACAGGCGCACATGACATACTAGAAGTCAGCGAAACCCACTTGATACAGTCTGTACAGAAGCAGCTTAGCATGGGGAACAAGTTTTGTACTCTGGCAGGGAAGACAATTTGCATGCGGAAGGAGTTGTGATCATATTGAGAAACTATGTAGAGAAAACACTCAGAGCATGGGAACTGCATGGTGAAAGGATCATTATGGCTTCATTCCCCACAAGGAACATGAGCATTAACATGAATGTTGTTCAGATCTACGCTCTAACAAATGATGCTACAGATGAGGACAAGGATGTCTTTTACAGCCGGCTGCAAGGTATCATTGACAAACTACCAAGGAAGGACCTCAACATCGTAAATGGTAACACCGGTTACGAGGGCATCATGGGAAAACATGGGCTAGCACTAATGAACGAAAATGGTGAACGATTTACAAACATCTGTGCTTTCAACAGTTTTGTCATTGGAGGTTCTGTTTTTCCCCACATGAGGATCCACAAGGCTTCCTGGGTTTCACCAGATGGAGTGGCAGAGAACCAGATTGACCACTTCTGCATTTACTGATATTTCAAATATTCAATGGAGGATGTCATAGTACAGAGAGGGGCAGACGTTGGATCGGATCATCATCTGCTGCTGGCAAAACTCAAGCTTCATCTCAAAAGGCATGGAACCAGATCAGGAACCAAGAGAAGAAAGTTCTAATTTCAGCTGCAGTTGAGGAACGGATCTCAACCTCTTGCTGATTGTGTAGAGGACATGGATGTGAAGACATACTGAATCAAGGTCAAAGAAAGGTCTTTACTTTAACATGTCAGGAAGTACTCAGGGAGAAGAAACAGGAACACAAGGAATGGATTAGCCAGCACTTTACGGATTTGATTGGGAAAACAAGACAACTGAAGGCAGGGGAATGTATGTCGGATGAGGTGATCTAGAGCAGATGCTCAGGAACAGTGCAGGGCTTAATACATGCTCTTGACGAGGCCCTGTAGCTTCTGTGTTGAAACCAGCACAAAAAATAGCATTCATTAATGTGCAAAAACAAAGATGATCTGATGTCGTTCACCCTGTCCTATTGGAGATATGTAAATTTATAGCCTCGCGTTAAAAAAAAACACCTTTAAAGTGGGTCAATTGTGTTGATGTAGCTGGGATTGAGTCATGAAATGTCAACCATCTTGCAATGACCAAGTTTCATAAGGTAGGCTGGCATCTGTGGTGTAATGGTTAGACTCTTTGCCTATCACACAGAAGTCCCAAGTTCGATTCACAAGTTGGGACAAGCATCTGTGTCTTTCTGCTGGGACACGTTCCGGCAGAGTTGAAAGTAGCCCATGTCTTAAATTACCTTACAGTGTTGCAAGTGATGTAAAGACAAATCAAACCAAATCATGTTGTAGTAAAATCTTTGAAGTCATCATAGTGTGTAAATACTGATAAATATAATAAAACACGACTTTTTTCTCTTTCTGTCTCTCTCTATTTTCATGAAGTCATACTTATCATTGCTCTCTCTCTCTCTCTCTCTCTCTCTCTCTCTCTCTCTCTATCTCTTTCTTGCTCTCCTACACACACAGAGAGACACATTCTCACTTTCAGGCTTCAGGCTTGAAAATATGAAAAAGCTATTGTAGGTAGTCTAGTCGTTAAGCTGTCGGACTCAGAAGGTTGAGGGATCGAATCAGAATTTGATGTTTATATTTTTTTTCTTAGTTTTTATTAGTGTCTTTATGGGGAAAGTTTTCTTTTATGTCAGTGGGTATACACGTATTGTATGGAGGAATGGAGCTTTGCATTCAGCACTGGCGTCTCTTGTGTAAAGGTTAGACTCTTTACCTATAATGCAGAAGACTCAAGTTCAATTCCCATTCGGGATGAGTCACTGAGTCATTTTGCTGGGCCTCTCAGCTCGGGGTGACCCTAAAAGGTAGGGTCGAAGTTCTCTCAAATGACCTTACAGTGTTGCAAGGGATGTAAAACTTAAAGCCAAATAGAACTTTGAATTCAGTTATTTTTCAATGTTGTCCAGTCTCGTTAGAGATTGAACCTTCCAATATTGGATTCGACTTGGGTACTTGGATACCTGTACTTAAAATTGTTATCAACGAGGTCATTGCTCTCAGCCTACTTGTGCGTGAAGTTTATCTCTCTGGCTGGGATTTAATGCCCATGTTAGCCCTGCGGGTAGCCTGAAGGGCTATTACTACGTTATTACGTGACGCATAAAATCATTGCAGCTCCTCTGTCCGCCAATAATACTGAGTTCAGAAATCCTGTTTTATCAGATTTGAGTTAAAAATAGCCTCATCTATGATCTATTATAAATTTTGAACACCCCTGGTCAATGAAAACTATCATAATAATGATTGTAAAGCGCATAGAGCCAGAAATTGGGATATGCGCTATATAAATGCAATCCATTATTATTATTATTATTATTATTATTTTCCTTCATTTTTCGGCTATGATGACCTTGTAATGTTGATAGTGCTTCAAAACCTAAACTAAACTAAACTAAACCATCTGTGGATGGGATGTAAGTGATTTGTATTGCAATGTAATCTCCATCTGCATGTAACCTAAACGTAGTGAAGTGGATTATACATAGATAGCGAACTGCAAAGACACTTAGCACTTTTGTTATCACAAAGGATTGTTATGCAACTGACCGGTACATTAATTAAAATGATCCTGTGGTGAACAGCTTGTGGCTCAGGTTGGGTGACGAAGTAGACTTTTAAACATTTCTCATTTTGCAAACTCATGAAATTTATGATCTGGGCGGGTAGTAATCATAAAACTTTAGTGTGTTTTGTTGAGGGTTTATGACGGGGTTTTATGAGGGTGTACCTCCAAAGAGCTTATATATATATATAGTCCTTCTCTCCGGTACCTCTCCATGCCTCTTTAAAATGCCTCATTGTTTTGCAAGAAGGGTTAAACAAAACAACGACTGACATCTATGGTAAATTGGACTAAATACGGGAATGGTTATGTTGAAGTTCTATTTTATTGATACACGGCATATTGTTTCATCCTGATGGACTCAGGCTAAAACAACAAAAGAGACTGGTGCTTCTATAAATAAATAACTTCTAATTAAGTAACTGGTGGACTCAAGCCGTTTGGGTGAAAAGTCTACCTGAGAGAAACTGTGCTTTTGGTCAGTACCAACACGGCATGTTGTTTCATCCTGGTGGGCTCAAGCCATTTTGGTGGAAAGTCTTTTGGTGAGAGAAGCCGTGCTTGGATCTTGGCGAGAAATTTTACTCAGCAAAATGTCTCTGAAGCAAAATGTCTCTGAAATTTGTATTGTAGCCTAACAGTTTCTCAGTGAGCTCTAGGCACCAAACAAGCCATGTAGGAAATATATGTACACAGAGGTCTATGTAGGAAATACATATTCATAGAGGTGATCATAATCATACACAAAATTTAGATTTCAACCACTGTTGTTTTTTTGGTTGTTGTTGTCTTCACTTTTCTCTCTTCCTGTTCCTCTCTCTCTCTCTCCCTCTCTCCTTTGGTAAATTTGCACTATTACATTGGTCTATCTTTTATGCAAGTTTTATTAAGTGTTTTCCTCTAACCGTAAACCTTCTATCCCTCAATGTGAGACCTGTCTTACAATAAAGAGTAGACATGTGTGGAAGGAAGTGAAATGTATTGTACTGAGAATTCTCTGTGACTCCTTACAGAGTTCAAATCCAGCAAAATTCCGGAGAATCTTGACGCGGTCATCATAGGCAGCGGTGTTGGCGGCTTGACCACCGCTGTCCTGCTGAGTCGGGTGGGGAAGAAAGTTCTGGTGCTCGAGCAGCATGACCAGGCCGGAGGCTGCTGCCACTCCTTCGTGGAGAAAGGATTCGAGTTTGATACAGGTAGGAAATTCTTACGTGAAGATTGCGTATGGTTTTAGTGGGGAATTTGCCCTCAAGAAGTCTTATAGATTGCTACCTATGTGTGAAATAGAGGCTTTAGCTTAAGCCTGCTAAGTTATGTAACATCTCAAATTGAACAATTCCATACTAAAAAGGTGAAAAACAGGCTTTAACTTCAGCATAGAAATAAACTGTGGCACTTCTGTAAGAAAAGAAAGAAAGGAAAAAAAAGTCATCTTTATTTACCCCCGTAGGGAAATTTATTTTGCGATTATGTACAAACACATTCATATTCATACAAGCGATAATACATACATATAATGATAAGTATGGACATAGGTTACGCCATTCATACAAACTATGCATGGACACACACCATTGCCGGTCGCCACAGTGCAGCGCCCAAAGACAGAAATGAAAAGTTCCAAATACAAACAAGAAGCAGGATCAGGAAGAAAAATGGGCAGCCATGAAAAACTTCATAAAGAAAAAATACTTCCTGGTTATGAGCATGACTGATATCGCGACTTGTCTTGCAAAGAGGCGAATACTCCACTACAACCTTTGTAGTATTCGCCCTTATGCAGCACAGTCAACGATATGTGGGATCTCCCTACTCTTAATTTTTTAAAGAAATGTCTTGTAGATAGTCACAAAGTTTTTAAGCCTAACAAAGTACACTCAGAATTTACTTACTCATGCGAAAAGATTTGAGAGTGATAACAGCATGCTGTATAAAGTTTGCTCAACAAGGTTTTTTACAAATATTTCAGATCTTTAGAAACAAATCGTTTGTTTATATAATCATTTGACACTCTCCTTGTGGCCAGGTATCCACTACATTGGCAACGTCCATGAAGGCTCTGACAACAAGACACTGCTGGATCAGCTGACCGGTGGTCAGCTACGCTGGGCAAAAATGGACGATGCTTTTGACACCGTGAGTCAAATCAAGGAGGGGGATTTTCCTGCTTTTCAGCATTTGCACGTTCTTTTAAAGAGAGCTTTCCTTGTTTTGTTTTTCTTTGTTGGGGGGTGGGGTTTTCTGTGTTTGTGTTCATCAAAGAGGAAGGACTGACTACACCTGTGTGGGGACCGGCGCTGTGATGTAATGGTTAGGCTCTTCGCCTTGCATGCGGGAAGACCCTAGATCGATTCCCGATCGCGGACGATCTGGGTTTTTTTCTGCTGGGATTTTTTCCCTCTCAGTCCGGGTTGGCCCTGACAGGCAGGGTCGAAGTAGCCTGTTACAGTGTTGCAGGGGACATAAAACTGGTAACCAAACCAAACCAAAACCTGTGGGAACTTATACATTTTCAGTCTATTTGCTGGCAGTCACAGTAACACTGCAAATGTATTTATCATGACATATTCGTGGCCCTGGTACAGGAACTGATGTGAAATAGCTAGAAAGTTTGTCATGACACATGGGATGGACCAAGGTGTGTTTAAAAGGTATTGTGGTGTCGGTAGTCTAGTAGTCTCATCCCAACTCGGGCCCGACGTTGTGTCCTTTGGAAAGGCACTTTACACGAATTTTCCTCACTTCACCCAGATGTAAATGGATACCCGGCTATTGACAGTGTAAGATCTTGTCAGTATGTTAGTGTTTGAGCGCTTGTAAAATGGCAGCTTGCACTGTATACTTCCCAGGAAGTTGAGAAGGTTTCTGAATGACTTTGGTCTGCCGGGGTAATAATGATTGTAAAGCCCATAGAGCCAGTAATTGGGATATGCACATATAAATGTAATCTATTATTTAGGTTGAATGATTAACAGCGTATTGCATGATGGGGAATATAAGCGTCAAGTTTGCGAAACCACTGACCTTCCCACAGTGTTTATCTGTGCATCCATATACTACATTTTTGTTGTTATTTTTCCTATTATTATTATTACAAATATTTTCCAAGGGTCGTTTTGCTTCTACCACAAGTCTGAGAAAAGTCGATTATGGCGATATCCGTAGCGTGAATCGTGATGGGAATGACTGAATCGCGATAAACCAAATCAAACGCTTGGCCGAAAATCCCAATATTCCCCCATCCCCCTTGCATGACCAGAAAAGCCAAAACAGGTAGCAACTAAAAGTGGGCAATGACAAAAAAATAAAGATGTACTCAAGCTTCTAATGCTCAAAAGACAGCAAGAGGCTAAAGCAGCCAAAAAAGCTGGTGCCTCTATAAATAAATAACTGAAAACTAACTAACCTATGATGAGAGCAATAAAATTGACAATATTCATATATGAATAACGAATAAATTGCAGGTGAGATATCTCAGGAAAATACACACTTTGTCTTATTTTCCCCTTCTCCATTTTTGCCCTCAGTTGAAGCGGTTGTTGCTTAAGCCTCCACTTTGAAGTAGGAGAGATCTCCTGTTCCGTCACACAATCTACCGACGCTGTGGTGTAATGGTTAGGCTCTTCGCCTGTCATGCGAAAGACCCCGTTTGATCCCGAGCACGAATGATCTGTTGTTTTTTTCTGCTGGGATTTTTTCCCTCTGAGCCCGAGTTGGCCCTGACAGGCAGGGCCAAAGTAGCCCGTTTCTTAAATGACCTTACAGTGTTGCAGGGGACGTAAAACTGGTAACCAAACCAAACCAATCACTCAATCTTCCCAAATTTTCCCCCCAGGTTGCAGTGGGCCCACCCAGCAAAGCCAAGATGTTCCACATGAAGTCTGGCAAAGAGCGCTACGTCCAGAACCTCATCGACATGTTCCCAAAAGAGGAGGAGGCCATAAAAAAATACATGGAGCTTATTTCTGTAAGTCTTCACACCCTACAGATTTTGTTTTCTTTTGAGTTTGTCTGTTTTTTTGTTTTGTTTTTTGGTTGTTGTTGTTTTAAATTTGCCAGTTGTGGATTTTCGTGACAACCCTCAGAGAAACTCAAGCCTGATTGAGTGCTTAAGTAGAAACCAAAAGAAGTAGAGGCTAAAACAGCTGAGGCTGGCGCCTCTATAATTAACCCACTCCTTACAACTACTACTACACACCCTGCATATACAAAAAATAAAAGGTTTGAACTCCACACACCTGTAGGGATGCTTTAATGGTTGGTTGTGGTTTAACACACCATGCAACACCATAGGATATTGAGAAGTGGGATCTCCGAATTTTACATATATTTCCGATTAAATAGGAGTCAGAGCCATGAAAATGTTTTAAAAACCACCTCTTTGTCCGTCACACGGAAGACCTGGTTGAGGGAGGATCAAAGTAGCCCATCTCTTAAAATGACCGTACAATGTTGCAAGGAATGTAAAACTAAAAACCAAACCAAAACATATTGCATGAACATTAGCAAATGCCTGTTATCTGACTTCATAAACACCAAGAATGAGTCATAGCTCATTTGAAAATTCCTCATTCTCTGTTTGAATCACAGCAAATGCCCATCTAGTCGGTGACACCAGGAATAACTTGTGTCTCATAAGTGGCGTCTGATGTGATATGGTTAGGCTCTTCATCTATCACGCAGAGGACGTGAGTTCGAGGCCCGCGTATGGCAGTTTGTTTGATCGAGCATATCTCCGTTTTTTTGCTGGAACGATGTCCCTCTCAGCCCGGGTTGGCCCTGACAGGCAGGGTTGAAGCAGCCCGTCTCTCAAATGACCTTAGGGTGTTGCAGGGGACGTTGAACCAAAACCACACCAAACCAATCATGCAGAAGACTCAAGCTCAATCCCACTTGTGGACGATCTGTGCTTTTCTGCTGCAATTCGTCCCTTTAGGTCATGGTGCACCATTATGGCCTATCTCCTTTTCTGCACTCTGATATAATCAAAGAAAACTGACTTGGCCCGAGTCTATGATACAAATATAGCCACTGTAGATTTATTAAACTTTAGGAAAATGACCCGTCACTTTTAAATGAATTTATGTCACGCAATGCACTATGACGTTGGTAGTTACGTAATGGGTGTATTCCATTATGCCGCAAGTCGGACTTAGGCCAAGTTGGCCCAAACAGGCATGGTGCAAGTAGCTTGTCTCTTAAGTGACCTTACAGTGTTGATGGGGACGTAAAACAAGTAACTAATACTGCATATTGTCTTACACAACATGTTGCACTTATTGATGTTGTCATTTGTCACTGTAATATGACCATGCCACATTTCTCGTCAGAGTCCAATAAACGTTCTGATTCTGATTCTAAACGTTCTGAAATCCGAGACTCATGAAAGTCTTTGTTGTGCAGGATGCGGCTAATTCCTTCATGGGAGTGGTCATGCTCAAGGCTCTGCCCCGACTGCTAGTGCGCTTCCTGGTGTCGTCCGGCTTGTATCGCCTTGTCTTTTCATGCTGGCGGAAACGCTACACCGAGACGACCCTGCAGGAAGTACTGGACAGCCTCACCAACGACGCAGAACTCAAAGTTGTTCTCTCTTACATCTGTGGAGATTATGGTCAGTTGCGTATTCGTTATGATTATAACATGATTCATCGGCATTGCTCTTCTCACTGTAGACCAGGGTGTAGGCCATAGACAAACACTTTTCACACTTCCCTATAGCTCATCTTTTGGTTTATCTTTAGATTTCTTGCCTAAATTATCAAACTTTCATCTGTGATGCTACGGATAGGCCCTTTGTCTATCATGCGGACGACCCACCTTTGATCCCACATGCGGACAATCTGCTTTTTTCTACTGGAATTTGTCTCTCTTAGTCAGGGTTGGCCCCCACTGGCAAGGTTGAAGTAGCCTAGTCTCTTAAATGACCTTACAGTATTGCAAGGGATGTAAAACTAGAAACCAAACCAAATTTAAGTTATTTAGCTTATCATATCACTCCTCAAGTTATCCAGACTGCTCAAGTCTTGATGACTTTCAGTATTGCAACAAATGTTACTGAAAAACTTAAAAGAATAGCGGGCTTACAGTCTCAGATTGAACGTATTTCATCACCTTCTCAATACTATGAAAAATTAGTTGTAGCCTACCCCCTAACCCCCTCCTCATTGAGCTTAACAACAGAATTTGATGCTCACAACGAGAGTGGATTAGTTCCGCTAAGGACAGTAATATGAACAGTGATAGCGTTTGCACCTGGGTCTTTGTTTAGTAAAATATTTCCTGAAATACAGGACCTTAGGCAACTTAGTTCTTTCAAAGCAGGACCTTAGAAATTTTGTTTTCTTAAAACTGCGGGAAATTATGTGAACCTGGGCCAGAAGCGGTGGGATCTTAGGCATAGACTACGGTACTTCAATTTAAAATCAACCAATATAAAAAAAAAACACCCAGTACATATCACTGGTGTTATTACATAGGGGCAAATAGTTCATTCTATTCTTCATGATATTCGCCCCTTTGCAAAACAACCAGCGATATGGTTAGCCTACATCTCATTTTGTGTCGTTTGTTTTCTCCCAACAGGGGTGTTTCCTCGCGATGTGCCCTTCGTCCTCCACGCCATCCTCATCAAACACTACATGAGCGGCGGCTACTACCCCGTGGCTGGCACCTCCGAGATTGCCTTCCACATGTGCCAAACGATCCAGAAGCAGGGCGGGAGGGTGCTGGTGCAGGCGCCGGTCTCAAACATCTTGTGCAACGACAAGGGCCGGGCAGTGGGTGAGAACTGATATGTTGTTGCCACCATTCCATTTGGTCACATCAGTTTTGTTACATTTATGTTCTATTGTCCTGATTTTGTTGGTATTATTTTGGGTTTGTCT
>JAUKPP010265543.1:0-11565 GCA_032273245.1 Phyllaplysia taylori
ATGTCCACGTCTCCCGCAGATACTACGAGGAGGGCGTGGACTGGTACCGCCGCCAGATGCCTTTCTCCACGGCCTCGCAGATCACCATCGAGAAAACTCCAAACTACTTCGTGGACAAGGACACACCGGAGCGCGTCTTTCACTTCAACTCCTCCATCAAACTGATGATCATCGTGCGGAACCCAGTGGAACGGACAGTGTCCGACTATCTACAGCTTAAGGTAAAAGCCATACACAGATAGCGAGGGGAGGAGGGGGGGGGGTGGCAGATGTTCAGGGATGGCCTGCTCCTTGTGCTTTCTCTGGGTTACTTTTGTTCTAACTTACTTCCTTGAGCTGAAACGACTTTACCGTCTCGATAGTGCCATAAAACCTTCACTAGACATAAAGAGCTGGCTCAAATTACATGACAGTTTTGACAGGGATGGGCCTACTGTGCTGTTACTTGAGTTGTGTCATCTGACATCAAACATGGTCAGGGTCGGCCAATGAAAAGCAAGCAGCTTCTCGGTGTACAACCCCATGTCATGCTATCTGGTCTGCCCTCCCTGGCCTGGAGTCGGATTTCTGTTGCTAAATCCGTCCCTAGATCTCCCCCAATTTTTCTCCCCTGCCCTGACGTCCTGATGAGCTGGGTGTTTTGTCCCACCCTGCAGACATTAAGCCGTGGCTGTCATTAGAGAGAAGATCTTTTCTTGTCTGTGAGGCTCAGGGGGAGATTAATTACATGGCGCGGGATGTGTCCGGGTGTGGGCTGCGGGCTTTTTGTGGGCTGTCAGATACAGTGTTTGTCTTGTGCAGGGGATTAGGGCAGTGGGGATTGCAGGGACCACCTATGGCTGATGGGGATTATCCAAGATTCCTTGCATTCCGACTGTGTTGTTTGTGCTCATTTACTTTGTTGTTGTTGAAACATTTGCTTTTTCTCCATGTCTCTTTGTGACCTCTGTCTCTCTCTCTCTCTCTCTTTCTCTCTCTCTCTCTCTCTCTCTCTCTCTCTCTTGTCTCCCTCTCTCTCTCTCACGTGTCTCTCTTTCTCTGATCTCTCTTTATCCTTTTTTCAACCAGCATCTGTGGTGTAGTAGTTAGGCTCCCCGCCTATCACACAAAAGACCCGAGTTCGAATCCTAGATGGGACTGCAGTTTTCTGCTGGGATGCATCGCTCTCAGCCCTGGTTGTTCCTGACAGGCAGAGTGGACGCAGCCTGTCTCTCAAATGACCTTACAATATTGTAAGGGATGTAAAACTAAAACCCAAACCATGCCCAAATTTTCCCTCTCCAACCCCATCTTTCTACTCTCCCCTCCACTGTCTTCTCTCTAGTTCTTCCCTTCCTCTCTCTTTCTCTCTCCTCTCTCTTTCTCCCTCCTCTCTCTTTCTCCCTCCTCTCTCTTTCTCCCTCCTCTCTGTCTTTCTCCCTCCTCTCTCTTTCTCCCTCCTCTCTGTCTTTCTCCCTCCTCTCTCTTTCTCCCTCCTCTCTCTTTCTCTGCCTCTATGTCTAGTCTGTATGTGAACCAGCCTGTCTTATAGTTTCACTTACAACCCCAACCCCGGTCGTGGCCTCTCATGCCAAAACTATTCTAGTATGACATGGTCGTGACATGTACCAAGTTCTCCCCTCTGCTCTCCAGGAGAAATACTTCAAGAGCGGCAACACAGGACCCATGGCTCCGTTCGAGGAGTTTGTGATCGACGCGGAAACAGGGGAGATCAACAAGTCGTACGCTCCCATCAAACGGTCGTTGTACGTGCGACACCTGGACCGCTGGCTCGACCTATTCCACATGTCCCAGATCCTGGTGGTCAACGGGGAGAAGATCAAAGTCCGGCCCTGGGAGGAGATGTATCGAGTGGAGAACTTTCTCGGACTCTCCCACAAGGTGAGGCAACTGGACGCTCAGTGGATCTTGTGAGAGATTGGTAGATCTCTGACACACTTACTCTTACAGGAATCGCCCGCACGCAAGCAAGGCAGAGGAATTTTGGAGAGTGGAAGATAGACCCACATAATATGGGTGGTTGGCAGTTTTTCGGAGAATTTTCGGGGGGGTGGGGGGGGGGGTGGAGGTTTTGCGGGTCAATGATGCCAAAAAGATTTACTAAACCAACTTCTAGGGAATACTTGGGTTCTTGCATAATATTCATTTTGCCATTTGCTTAAATGTTTTTCCATTTTTCCAGCGACTGGTAATTTAGATTGACCGTCAGTGAAAGTAAATGACGTGGCTTTGTCAAACAGAGAAGTCAAAACCTCAAAGTGAGCCTATGTGAGGTAGAGGCTAAAACAACACAGGCTAAACTGGTGCCTAGTACATATGCTACCTCTGTCAACAGAATACGTAGGAAACGCTAAATTTTGCTAACCTGAAAGGAGTGGGGTCATTGTTTTGCTGCATAAGGGTAAAGACTGAGTAGAGACAAGCTAAACAATCGGCGACCTATCACTTAAGTCAACAAAGGTTACAATGATTACAAAATTCTGGCAAAGACTGGCAACCAGATTGCAAAATGTCATAAAAAATTCAATCCACGATAATCAATTTGATTTTATCAGGAGAAATTGTGTACTTCTGTTGTGCACCCATGTAAGTCTTTGTAAATGTGTTTCCCTGCGTGAGTTTGTTTTGTGTTTGTGTTTGTTTGTGTCTGTGTGTGTGAGAGAGAGAGAGAGAGAGAGAGAGAGAGAGAGAGAGAGAGAGAGAGAGAGAGAGAGAGAGAGAGAGAGAGAGAACCTATTTGTGTATTTGCATGCGAGTTGTGTGTGGTATAGTGTGCATATGAATGCATAATTTTTATGACAAGGATCGTTGATTGTATTATTGATGAGATTCGCCTGCTGCCCAATACAGAGTGTGGGCTCGCTATATAGATCTACTCATTATTATCATTTCACCTGTCTGACGTGTGATGTGCTATAGATGTCACAGATGGTAGAGATGTTTGAGGCAAGGTATGGAGTCTGGTGTTTTCCATTGAAAGAACGGCTGAAGCCACGAGCAGTGTTTGAAATTCTCTCCTATCTCAACAGTAACTAAAGCCAATATACAAAGTTTTAAACACTTCCTGTTTCAGCAGGTGTGGCCTTTGTTATTTGCATATTTGCACAACTGTCTTTGTCTCCTCCACACAAACCCCCTACCCTGCCCCCCCCCCCCCCCACCTCCCCACCCTGCCCATCCCCTCAGGTTGTGGAGGATCTATTTGTGTACAACGAGACCAAAGGTTTCTACTGTGTCAAGGTCGAGGCCAATGTCACCACGGGGTCAGAATTCATCCTGGATCATCTACCACTGTCAGAGCGGTGCCTGGCAAAGAGTAAAGGTCGCGAGCACCCATACATCGACCCTGTGGTCAGGGCCAAACTGGTGAGGTTCTTCGAGCCGTTCAACCGTCGGTTCTTCCAGCGGATTGGGATGGTTTTTGACTGGAGCTGAAGATGGCGTAGAGTAGAGTGTTATTAGGAATAAACTCAACTGGCATCAGACTTTGAACCAGGAAATGGGACCACGGTGGAGTCAACGAAGGCGCAATCAAGGGAGACGGGGCGGAGAGCGACACCAGACTGGGACATGAGTGAATCCAGAATGAAACAAGCACAGCACAAGTTTGTAGTGAGGGGATCTGACAGGTTTATCAGGCCGGATTCCGAGCAGAGCCCAGTTCGAGTCCACGCACACACACACAAGAGGAAGATGGTTGAGCTCTGTGGGTTCAAGGGAGTGAATTCTGCCTTGTTTGAGGGTAGAAAGACAATTTGAGCTGTGTGTCGTAACCAGATATGTGCAAGTGTTGTTCAAACAAGGAATGAAGTCGTTGACCCTAATTTTTTTTTGTCATTTTGTAAACTCTATGTGACCATGTTATTTTAGCAAGACGATGAAACTAGAATGGCGAGTTTTTCAGGGAAATCGTACAAAGCTCATAAGAAGGCTACCTTCAGCTGACAGGAAATTCATTGTACCTCTATGTATAGCCAAAGACTTCGTCAAATATGTAAAGTATGTGCATACATAAGTGAGGTGCCTCAAAGTTTGTACAACATTAGTGCTCAACAGTTCTGACATTACTTTTGCTTTGTGGATCAGTGCAGTGAAGACAATTCTCACTAATCTAGTCTAAATGATGGAAGTTTGTGCAGAGTTTTACAAATGAAATAAATGCATTTATATATATAGTGTGTGTAGCATTGACATTGGAGATGTGATATGTTTGAATTGACACACGACTTGTTCGATTTTGTGTGAGCTAAGTCAGGCCCTGAGTGTGCTACGGTCCCCCAGGAGTTTTAAAGCATTCCGAGCACATTTGCTTCAGTTTATGTTTTTCTATTTACTGCAAAGTTTTCTTGTCTAGTTCTTCATCTTGGCTCAGGGGTTTGCAGTTTTCTCACCTCACCTCATCTTAATAACCCTCCACCCCCCACCCCACCCCCACCCCTCTCATTGCCCCCACACTGGGGAGCCCGCAATATGATATACAATTAGTTTGTTATTTTAGAATTTTTGTTTCCAGTGTTTATGGGTTGGAAATACTACTGCAACTTTTGTCTCGTCTTTTCTTATAGTTAGTTGAGTGAATTTTTACATTGTTAAATATGAAGGAATTCAATTTAGGAGGAGGTGGAGGGGTGAATGTGTAGGTCTTTGCTATAAAATTATCAGAAAACTTCAGAAAATTCAGCCAATTGATCTTCTTGCATTCAGGGCTACAATAAAAACTTTTGATTACCTTGATCCATCTGTAACTTATGATCGTATCTCAGTTATTCGCATTCAGATTATGTGAAATTATCTGCGTTCTAACGCTTCTGTGTGTCATATACTACTAATCTACCTCCTGATTTTTGTTTTATCATCAGTTTATGTTAATCTTGTAGTTTTGTTGACAAACTTGTCATGTCAGCAGATTGTTCTTTAGGGACTCCGAGGGGTCCAGTCAGCCAAAAGTATTGACGTGTTGTTATGTGTGTGTGTTTATTGATGTGTTGCGTGTTGACACAATGTTTGAATCTTTATCTCCACTTGCTCACAAATGTAAGATTATTTCCCACGACATTGTTTACATAAACTGGATAGACATTTTTCTGAAGTGGAGAGACACTTGTAGACAAATTATGTCTAATATGCTCAAAGAAATGGCTTCTTCAATTTACAAACAACTGCAGGAATTCGAGGTTTTGCTCAGTAGATGAAAGTGAAAATGATCTTCTCAACTCAACTTGATGATAGGGCATAGTCAGTTGATGTGACAGTTTCACTTTGTTCATGTTGTTTACTTTCATCATTTTGTTTTTCTCTGTCCAACATTTTATTGATCCAAAGATAGCAGGAATTATTTCATATCTTTCCGTCAAAGACCGAAATCTGCTTGTTCTGTGTCAATGTACGGCTATTATTATATCACTATGACAGAGATCTCTAGTCTAAGACAGGAGTTTCACCCAGAACTGACCTCAAGAGAAGATTCAGTAAATCGTGCAGCATTTCCCCAAATCAGCTTGTTCACCAAAACCTTTCTGTCCCCTCCAATCGTTTTCATTTTTATATTGTATGGCAGCTGTTACCTCTTGCAAGTTTTTGTCATGTCAGGAATTTGTCCAAAGAGTACCTCATGTGTACCTCTCTAAGACTCTTGTTGTCTATTTATTTCCAACGTTGCAGTGACTCATGTGATGATATTCTGACCAGCTGTGTATGGGATGTGTGCAGAAAGATTCCACATGAAGTCCTGTCTCGCACACACACAGCGAAATTCACATGTAGTGAGCCGATTTTTGTGTCTCACGGATTTCGCTGTGTGGGTGGGAGACTATGACACATGTATGTTTTTAAGACAAAAACCTTTGTAACCATGATAATTCACATTTATTCATTTATATTATGTTTGTATTAATAATGTTATTGTTGACCGCCATGTAAACACCGGAACTTGTTTGTTGTTTTGCCCATGTTGGAGACGTGCAACTTTGAGACCTACTAGTTGCATCAGCCCCCAAGTTGCGCCAAACCTATACATTATATCTGCTTCTGTTCTCTCCCAGGGGAATATTTTCAATATAAGTATAAGGATAGGATGTCCTGCTTAGTAAGTAAGTATATTGCCACATTGGTCCTGCTATATAATATATACATGTAGCGATCCTACTAGATCTAACCCTCTTAAGACTGGACAATAGAATTGTTCATGTTTACTCCAGGTCACAATTGTAAACAAATAAGCAAGTGGTGGAGATTACAAGATCAATCAAATATCGAGGTTATAAAAGAAATTTTGTGTGAAGAAGATACAAGGGAGATAAGTAAATAGATTCCAGGCATAAGTTGTGTTCTGTGGCAGATCTTCACTACAGAGATGCTATGTCCTTCCATTTGTCTAAATCGGGATAAGTCGTAGACTGAGACAAATCACACATCCCTAACACGGACATCTCAAAACAACCAACACCAAAATTGTTTTTCTCTTACCCAAACTTTTGTCATGCTTGTTATTTACTGACTTTCAAAATTCATTTCACAATATTTTGACACACTCTCCCTTACCTGAAGTTTTGTATGGTCTCATGATTTCACCATGAGAATACCCTTTGTATACTTCTAGTACATGTTGCTCTATAACTAGAACATATAACTGTCTTGTGTCGGTGATTCCCTAAAGTATTGCACGTTGTATTGTATTTGTCTTAATGATGTCGGTCACTTCAGTTGCTCGTCCATCTTGAGTTGATCGGTTCTACAGTTGCTCCTTCATGTACGTCTTGTGATGTCACAGATGTCTTTACTGTGCTAGTTGTTTTGGTCCAGTCATTGACAAGATATCAGCATTAGATATATCAGAAATGTTTACAAACTGAAAACTCTATTTTGATCACAGTAAGCGAAGACTAAGAGTGACATTCTGTTATTGACCTTTAATCTTTACAGTATCTCTGCAGCATTCATTGCAGCTCTCGAGTCAGATAGAAACGTTGTCGAGATTTGTGTACGGAGGCACATAAACAATGCAGTTTTGTGTATATTTGTGTGTAGTTATGACTGCGAGATATTGAGTGTGTGCACCTCACTTATGTATAGGATTAACTTGTTGTGTTGCACGGGGAAAAAAGTGTTTTTTTTTTGCATCATGAACTGTTCTAATTTTCTCTGCCATGAATACAAGTAGTGCTGGAAGGGAAAAAAGACTCCAGGCCTATATGAAAATATATATATGAGATAATTGCATGTCTGAGTGTATAGATGAGGGAAGCCAGTGTTACTGCAGGTGAAGGCAGATTTTCATGAGAGGATTTTTTATTTCTACATAACCAGATACATAGCAGCAGTGACTGGTCATAATAAGGTCAGGGAACGTCATCAATGTTCTCCTCTGTCCCAACAGCCAGCGTACCTGGATAGGAAAGCTACATGTTCTTTATTTCCTCATTAGATAATGTATTTTTCCCAGTTTAAGAAATGGTTAATTCACCAAGACCACCTTGTGGTCAGCCCGATAGCCCTGGCGCTCAGGTGTCTGTCCTTGTTGGCACAAACGTCCAGCACATCAGAGGCGAACGAGGTCAGCAAAACTTGACCTGTGTCTGGCTGACTTGTCTGTGCCATGATATTTATGTGAGAATCTTGTACATGTATTGTACGTGTATTGTACGTGTAGGCTGTACACACATTCAGCTCATATACAAGCTGTAGTCAACACGACCAACTCTGCTTGTATTGTTCATGCCTAAAGATGTGAGGTGAAGCCAGATGAGGAATGCGACTGTTATTGTAGTAGTGGGATTATTGAAGCAAGTCAACACTTTTTTTGACTAAATACTCCAATTAGTAATAGCATGAATTCAATACGTGAGTAAATTTCTGCTTAAATCACCCCAACAGCACATGATTTTGTGAGCTACCGCGAGTACAACCAAATTAAGGAATGGAGCATTAAGTAGCATGTACAACCAAATTATGGAATGGAGCATTAAGTCGCAAGTACAACCAAATTATGGAATGGAGCATTCAGTCGCGAGTACAACCAAATTATGGAATGGAGCATTAAGTCTAGTTGAGTTGCTTTGTAGATCCCATTCGAGGTCTCCAGGTTCCTAACAAACTTGCTGGTTTGTATGTGTCCATGAGTGTGTAGCATTTTGTGTGTTTTTGTTTACTTTGCTTTACTCTTGTGAGTGTGGAGGAAAGGAGGCGAGGAAAATGTTTGAAAAATGGTGAAGGTAGAGAGAAAGAGAGGATACGAGGAAAAAAGAGAAAGAGAGAAAAGGAGTAAAAAGAGAGAGAGGAACAAGAGTGGTGTACCCTGTCTATGCCGGCCGGTTGTTTAGAGTCTCAGTGTGTTATGGTGACTGGTTATGAAACCAGCTCCCTATCTGTGTGTGTGTGTGTTGACTATTGACTGTGTCTGTGTATGTGTTTGTGTGTTCACTGCGTTGCCTTTTCAGGGATAAAAGATGAAGCGTGTCCCATGGATGCTCACCTCTATGTGTGTTCTGTGAACACTGACGTGTATAATTCTTTAATTCTTTGCATTTGTTTCTGTATTTTGGTAACTTTTCCTTTGCATGGCTGTTATTTCATGAAACATTCTTAGTCATTTTGAGGATGAATTTAATCAGGGATTTATGTACAAATGTACAGTGCATGATAGAAAGATGAGATTTTGGATAGAAAGATGAGATTTTGTTGGTTGATGTGACAGTTTGTAAACAACACATCACCTGATATTACTATAGAGAGAATGAGGATAATGATAATCATGTAGTTGTGCCTGGCTATTTGTGTTGTTTAGGGAATGTCGCTAGTGGTGGGGGAGGGGGGTGGGATGGGTGGTAGAAGTTGTCATCTCCCACTTGGATGTATACAGATATTGAGATTTAAATTGCTGCATATTGATCTTAGCCAAGCATTATCCAAGCAATATATTAGTGTTTGAAGTGCAATATCTGCGAGAGCACTACTAGTGTTGAGGAACATATGGAATTCTGTAATCACAATTCCAAGTTGATGTCATTAATGACATTCTGTAATGCCACCAAGGAATTGCCCCCCTTTGCCCCCCATCACTAGGGATGTAGTAAGACTTGAACTTAAACCACCAGGCACTCACACGTATTGCTTAGTCATTGTTGATATCAACTATGATGTTAGTCCTAGCAGCCTCATTCTTCCAGTATGGAAACTGTTGATATTTCATGGCCTCGTCCCCCAAACCTTACATGACCTTTCAGGGTTAAAAAAAAGTGTAAAATGAGAAAAAGATGTCTCCTGACACTTGCCTCATGTGGAACAGTGGGAGGAGAAAGAGGGGGGGGGGGGGGTGAAGATGAAATCAATGGAAAAATATACAGGAATACAACTACAGAAATTGGCTTATTATGTTCGAGATATTTCCATTCCATACTTTGACTTGGTGTCCAGCAGTGGACATTATCTGGGAGTGGGATGTTTCTTATTGTAGGGAGATCGGTCACGCGAACTGACCACACTGACTTTTATATTACCACACCCTTTTTGTATTTTACCTCTCATGGGTTAGTTAGTGGATATCAACAGTTTTCCTTTATCTTCTCTCTGTGTAGAGCAGGACATTCATGTAGTATTTACTCAAATTTTAACAAAATTTTCAATTTATCCTAAATTGAATTTTCTGTAATTTTTAAGCCCCCTTGTGTTTGCATTTCAGTCCGGTGAAATTGTTTTCCATTTCAAGGAATATATTATGTATGTATAATTTGAGGGTTTGGAAGCAAACAATGGTATCTCGAGTGAGGATAATATTGCATAGGAGCGAGAGAGTCCAGCGGTTGTGTCGGCCAAGTGTCAGAATTGCGACTACGCTGGCGACAAGAGTTATCAACACATAGACAGCCATTGTATCTTCATCTTGCCATTATTTTGGATTCAGTTTGTTGCCTCCCCTGAAAAGTGGCCATTTCTGGATACAATAGTTTGCTCCCTACCCTTGATACTTGTCATTTTTAAAAATTGATATGATGGACTTCGTCATGAGTTTGCCTAGGGTTGTCTGTTCTCAGAGATTGAGTCAAGATGTAATGTGTATGTCGTGTTTTCGTATAACAAATTCAGGCAGGAAAAAAAAAGAAGTTAAAAATCGCAGGGATGGCCATCTTTGTATTGTCTGGACCCTTTTTTTCATCATAAGAAAATCCTCTAAGTATGAGAAAATATATATATAAGTAGCCTACATTTCACGTTCCTTTCACCAGTTTGGCCCTTTGATGCCTCTGAAAGAAAACAATACATTGTATGTTGAAAATGATGAAATTGCCGACTATTATGGAAACCTGTTTAGGTTCATGTGTATTAATTTTTGCAATGACCTTTTGGTGGCTGTTTATTTCTATCTACACTCAGGATTACTTTTTTGTTGTTTTGCTGATATGAAGCAAATAATATGTCATAATCTTATTTTGAAAAATTCTGGTTTTAAAAAAATGTATTGCATTAATTACAAACTTTTCCAGGAAGCCATTCAAGTTGACATACTGCACCATGTAACAGAATAAAAACCCATGCAATGGACAGACGAGTAGAAGCATTGCAGAGCCTTGATAAAATAAATTTGATGCAGTTTTGTATGGAAAGATAGTTTGAAGATGACCCACCCGTTTTAGGGTGCTGGTTGTCAAAATTGAATCCTCAAGTCCCGCAGTTGTGGCATTTTTTGCTTTTTATCACGGAACTGACTGGATGTTCTGAAAATTTTTATCAGTTCTGGCATCCAAATGGTCAGGTAAACTCACATACCCGCTGGTCAGTTGTGTCCAACTTGTGGACACCATTGGATGTGGGTGTATGAATACTACACGAAGCCACGTGTTGGACATAACTGACCACTGGCTGTAAGTATGTGGTGACAAGGTGTTGCCGTTCACTATACACTAACACCCACTGGTCACTTCTGTCCAGTACTTGACTCCATGTGGTCATTGCGTTCTTACCTCATCGGTCAGCACTGACCACCACCTCAAGCTCTCTATATTTTGTCCATCAGGTGAACAGCAATTTGTTTGGATTTTGTTTTAAACTTTGTTGCAAAGTCACACATGCAAAATAAAACTATAATTATTTTAATATTAGTTTATTTTTGTCTATCACAATGCTCTGTTCCCTTTGCTCAGACTCAGAACTTTCTGTGTCGGCTGCTGAAATTCTATATGACAAACTTAAGTAACTACAGAAAAACTATTCTTCTGTCAGCCGAGGATAAGTTCAGTATTCAGTAGTAGAGTAACAATACAAGTTACCAACACCAAAAATACATATATATATATATACATAATGTATTATAAATATTATTTATTTATAAAATGTACATGTTCTCCTTCTCCCCAATCTCCCTCCTTCTCTCCTACCCCCTCCCTCTCTCATTCTCTCCTACCCCCCTCCCTCTCTCATTCTCTCCTACCCCCCTCAACCTCTCTCCTATCCCCTCTCCCTCTCTTATACCCTCTCCCTTTCCTCTCTTATCCCCTCTCCCTCTCCTCTCTTATCCCCTCTATCTCTCTTCCCCCTCTCTATTATTCTCTCTCTCCTCTCTTCCCCCTCTCT
>JAUKPP010265598.1:0-21541 GCA_032273245.1 Phyllaplysia taylori
GCGGAAATGATTCCTAATTTCTACCACAGTGAGCTCCCTTGCTACACATAAATTGTGACATCACAATTTATAGAACTCTTTTTTTTCCTTTTGACCTTTCAGCAAAGTTCAATTTCGAGTGTTGACGTTTCATACACTCTTTAAAGCCCATAACGAAGTAGTGTTACTCTTGCATGAGCTGGTGGTTGGCGGATGCTCTGGTGCATCCTGCTCCTCCCTCTTCTTTCTCTATACTCTACTATTTTTCTAGTCTATTCCCTGGGACTGAAATGACCTTTCAGAGTGATAGTGTGGTGAAACTTGAACCAAATATGAAATCAAACTTTTGCATTATACATTGTGAAAGAAAAGGACATCTGCTTTACCCTATCTATGCTCATTGTTTCTTTCAGGCCAAGAAAGCGTTGTGAGAACATGGTCAAGTGCCGTGACAAGCTGGTCTATGTCAAAGAAGAGCACGAGTTTGGTCTGATGCCCCAGCCTGTACACATTGGCAGCTATTACATGATGCAAGTGCGAGACTTCCAGCTGCCTTATGACATCTGGTGGCAGCATCAACATCAGCTGGTAGGGCTATTACTCAACATACAAAAAAATCTTAGCAGTGTTATTTGTGATATTGGGAAGAAAAACTTAGGCGTAAAGACTTTTCAAAGTCCCATCTGTTTTCAATTTTTCTCATTCAAGTGACAAACAAATAACCTAGCACTTACTTGGGATTTTTAAATTTGGTTTGGTTTGATTTTGCTATTAGACCCACTGTAACACTGTAGAGTAATTTCGGAGGCAAGCTACTTTGATCCTGCTTGTCAAGGACAACCAGGGTTGAGAGGGACACAACATTCCTGCAGGGGCATGGAGATGTTTGTCCACTGTGGAGTCCAACTCTTGTCTTCTGCTTGACAGGCAAAAAACCTCACTATTACACCTCCTGCGCTGTTTCTTTCATTTTTTATTTGCACTGTAAATGATTACTAGATGTGCTATTTTGACTTGTTAATATTTTTCAAAGTGGAGAAATGATCCTTAGAAATGAGATATATGCATATTGATATAAATGTAAAAAAATGGTAGTTTTTACTTCAGATATTTTACGAATAATCATATTTTTGTACAAAATTGCATCTTAAATGTAAAATTCGGCAGGTTTTGATGCCTCAAAATTAGATTACATGACTCAGAGGTAAAATTATATGCTTGTAATTACATGACTGTTGAATTTATGTGTGTCTGGAATGTGGATTGGACTTTCCAATACTCAAAATCTGTTTTGGGCGTAGAGAATGCAATAGATTCACTAGGTTCAACAGCTCATTGAGCTTTAGACTGTCATTCACAAAACCCTGCGCACGTGTCTGTAGTGTAGCGATTAGACTCTTTGCCTATCTCATAGAGCATGAGAATTAAAGAGTCTCATGTGGGATGTTTTTTAAGTTAAGCATCACTCAATCACTGTCTTTCTGCTGGAATGTAGTATCCCTCTCAGCCTGGATTGGCCCTGACAAGCAGACTTGAAGTAACGGCTCAGAAATAACCTCACAGTGTTGCAAGGAGCATAAAATAAAACCCCACGAAACCAAACCATGCTGATAATTCACATGTGTAGCTTGGTAAAAAGATTTGATTGTATTATGACTCTCATGCGCTCTTTTGTGGCCCAGTGGTCAAGCGGTCAGTGTGAGCTCAGGTCCACAAAGATTGTCAAGCAATGCTGAGTGAAAGCAGCTTTGGAGTTCCTGACTTTGGAGCAAGACATGCCAACCCTAGCTCACATGGGTGCTGCACAGTGGTGACCAGCAGTGGCATACATGAAATTATTTACATTGAATGTGAATATTCATTTATCATTTGTGCTTGTACTACTATGTGTTTATTCTTCTATTATTAGAGAACATGTATTTGATTTTGTACCCCAAATTTTCCAACAGGGATGATTGATAAATAAAGACTTTATCTATTTATTTATTTTTATTTTGTTTTATTTTACAGTTGCCGAAGAAACCTGAGATAAAAGTCAAGTTTCGCACCATAAGAACAAGTAAGTCTGTGATGTGAATATGATTTGTTTTTTCTCAATGCGATTATCTGATTTTCAACAAAATTCTGTGAATGTATATAAAAAAACCAATGCTATTTAGAGTATTATTATGTGTGATGAACAAAGATGATTTGAATAAAAATATAATCCGTAAATAAAATCTTCAGAAAAGTGGATGAAGCATTTTCTGTTTGCACATACATTGAAAATTAAGTAAATGTCATTGTGCCATGCTTCCGTAATTTTGCAAACTCATTTTGGCATTCTTTACAAGTCATAATGTTTCTTAACACAATGTTTTGATGATTTTCAGATGTATATTCTGACAGCAAAGTGTGCAACAGGAAATCTGAAGTTCCATTGTGCAACTGTAAACCACCACAGGCTGGTGGCAAAGGCTGTCTTGACGACTGCCTCAACAGGTGGGCCTCCTGGTTTCTTTGATACAGGAAATGAAAACAATATATTGCTAGAGATGTAGTTGGGGGAGTAGGGAGGAGGGTGGTCATTACCTGAAGATGAGGTTGTTTATATTTTTCCTTCTTCTTTTTTCTCTGAATTTTCTAAAAAGATTATTCTAATTGCCATGCTGGTAATTAAAAGATTTTGGATTTTATTTGCATAACATTTATGATATATAAATGTGTCAGACACAAAGTTTTTCATCTTTCTGATCTTTTTGTTTTCACATTGTTTAAGGATAAACAAGCAAAGAAGCTGGCGCCTCTAGAAATAAATAACTTTAAACTAGCAAAGTAACCATTTACTGTGATCTTGACGAACTGGCATCACTCAATGTAAGAAGACTCATCTAATGATGTTGAATGTAACTTTCAAAAAATTTTTTGCTTTTGAGGTAACAATTTGCAAGTGCACTTTCACTTCAAGTGGTCAAAATAGTGAACTTGGATCCTCATTGTATATTTGCCTTTCTTTAATTTACTGTGTTTGCTAAATTGGCGATGTGTAAAGAGCCAGCAAAACCCAGCAGATGATCTAATAATCCTTTAGATTTATCCTTGTCTTGATGACACTGTTTTTCCTTTTTGCAGGATGATCTACACAGAGTGTTCTGCGACAACTTGTCCAATGGGAGATAACTGTGGAAATCAGAAGATTCAGAAACATGACTGGGCACCAGGCATAGAGAAGTTCTTAACGAAAGACAGAGGTTTTGGAGTGAAGACAGCAAATTCAGTCAAAAGTGGTAAGCATTCAACTTTCCCCAATTCTTGTTGTTGTTTTTTCTCCTCAGGAGAGATATTTCAGTATGTGATTGATCGCAAAACCTAAACTGTGAGCAATTTATGTTTCAAATCAGTTTGTCTTGATGATTCAGGGTGTTTTTCCTTTTGTTAATGCACGCTTTTTGCAGCAGCCTTTCTCAGCGTTTCTGATCTTGCAAGGGGCATGAAGGAGTATTGGGGTTTTTGGCTTAACATAAAAAAAGATGTTCATCACAGTTCAAAATCTCGAAAACAGAACGAACAAACAAATTCACATCGAACACATATTGCACCTTTATTGATTTTGTTTAAAGAATTGATGGAGAAGTGTGTAATGAGAATAAATATAAGATGTTGAATAAGGATCTTTATGAAGTGTTTTGTAAAGTCTGCTTTTAAAGTTAACAAGAGGCTTCTACTGCCAAAAGGCTGGCGACTAAATACACATCAGAAAGCTATAAGAACCCACTATGTTGATGAATAATAAAAATAAACTGTTAAAATTTATATGCTTCAGGTCAGTTCATCTTGGAGTACTTGGGTGAGGTGATTAGTGAGGTAGAGCTGCGGCGCAGGATGATGGAAGAGTACTCGGAGGAATGCCACCACTACGCCCTCCACCTAGACTCGGGATGTGTCATTGATGGATACCGCATGGGAAATATTGGACGCTATGTGAACCACTCCTGTCAGCCCAACTGTGAAATGCAGAAATGGTAGGTTTACACTGAGAATTGCACTTTTAGTTGTTGTTTTTTGTTGAGTTGTGTTTTGATCTTGCGGACACTTTAAAGATCGTTTAGTGTGTTAGAACACACTATCGCTTTAGTCTGCCACCTTTTTCTTAAATTCACTGTTGTTCTTGTCTTTCGAAATTGGTTCAATTCACAGAATTATTATTTTTTTCCCAACAGTATATGAATATAGTGATTCTATTTAAGTTTTATGACAGGATGTCCTGAGACTTTCCAAAGATCTGGGGAAATTAAAAAATGCAATGATACTTGTAAATTCTCAAGTGTCAAGTTTTTTAATTTAAACGTTAACTTTGGGACTTCAGGAAATGCAAAGTTGGCCTATTTATTCTTTATAGCTTTGCACTGTGGTGGAGAAAAGAGAAATTTGAATGGATGTGCGCACAATAAAAAAGAATTTTTAACATAACCAGCACAAAAAATTTAGATGGAATTAATATGAGGCTAGAAAGTTTTTGAATATGTATCAATGTTTGAAACCAATGCAGCTGATCACTCTCATTTTTATTTTTGCAGGAATGTGAATGGACTGTATCGCATGGTGTTATTTGCCTTGAGAGACATTGAAGCAGGAGAAGAACTGAGCTATGACTACAACTTTGATGCTTTCAATCAGGAGACTCAGGTACGACTCGTCCTTCACTAGAATTTCAAGAGGGAATTTACACACTTTATTTTTTCTAAAGTTCAAGCATGGAAAGTAAGCTGTGGGTTATTTGGAGTTTAGCCATATAGCACTTCATCCAAGTCTTAGCAAAGTAGACAAAATTCATTAGATGGCACTCAACTCCTATGCAGAGAGAGCAACATCCATGGTTAAATTTGGAACCCTGGATACAGTTTCCTCTGCTGTTGTACGAAGCCACACATTACGCTATAATTAACATTGATTAAAGAATTGATGCACATATACCGTGCTGTGGTGTAATGGTTAGGCTCTTTGCCTGTCATGCAGAAGACCCCGGTTCAATCCCGAGCGCGGACGATCTGGGTTTTTTTTCTGCTGGGATTTTTTCCCTCTCAGCCCGGGTTGGCCATGACAGGTATAGGCAGGGTCGAAGTAGCCCATCCCTAAAATGACCTTAAAGTGTTGCAGGGGACGTAAAACTTGTAACCAAACCTAAACAGATAAGTGTAATGAGAATGACTATAAGATGCTGAGTAAAGATTCTTGTTAACTATTGTTAAGGTAATTTTTCTCCTGATGCATGCAGATCATAGTGTGAACAATCTGTTTTGATTTGTGCTTTACAGCAAGAATGTCGATGTGGAAGCAATGAGTGCCGTGGTGTCATCGGAGGGAAGACCCAGAGAACAAACAGTATTATAAACAAACCTGAGAAAGGCATGGAAGATTTTAAGGATAAGCGCAAGAACAAAGTGATGAATCGCAAATCCAAAGATAAGGTGAGGCTTGCTTGTTTACTTACCCCTGATATAATTACCCCTGATATACCTGCTACCACTAGCTTTACGGCTTTGTTGTCCTGTAAATTCACTTAAGTTTAGGCCCAAGTTATTTCCTTGAATTGTCAACTTTGTTATAGTTTGTAGCATTTATTTATGTGTGTCGTCCACTTTTTCGCACAAAGCAAGGTCAAGTTAAGGAATATATGAAAAACATTTTAGGTCTTTCTTTTCAGTATGAGGATCACCATATTTAGGAAGTTATTACTGTTGGTTTATGATCATCTTGTGCTCTATCTTGGAAGGAAATTGTCATTTTATTGCATTTTGCTTTCTATGATTTTTATTACTAGCAAAATACTGTGTTCATGTGATTATTATGAGATTACTTCTATATTTAAAGTGGGTTTTGTTTGTTTTTAAAATTTTTTTAAATATTTTTTAAATATTTTTTTTTTTCTACAGATAATCATGTTGTCTCAATGTTTGGAACTGAATGTACAATTTTCTCTGATTCTGCCTCCAGATTCAGCCTACAGAACATGTTCCAGTTCAGCCCATGGCAAAGCCTATGACTCTGAAAGAGCGCTGCTATGCCCGGAAGCACAGGGCTTTCCTTGTGCGCAATGTGGACAAGGTGCGCAACGAGAGACACCCTGGACAGGATTTGCCTGCTGTCACTAAGGAAGAGCTCAATCCTTTAGACTGTGGAAATATTGGAACACTAACACCAGGTACATCATTTGACCAATCTATTTTAGCATATGATTTTACATGCATTTCATGTTACTTCTAAGTGTGTACAAAGTTTAATGGATGTTCTGATCGGATTCTGTATGCCAATTTTGATGTCAACATCTGCTTGTTTTTTCATTCTTTTTATTAAGAAATCTTAAATGAAGAGGAATCGACTTGGTTTTATTTCTCACTAAAAATGTTTTCATACTTTTGTTTTCACAGAAATTTAGAAATTTTGCATGTACGATGGAAATGAATGTTATAGCATCATCCCTTTGTTATTTATGGACTTGGTTATCATCATCTATGATTTATGCATTTATAATGGGTCAAATCTTTCTTTTCTCAGATCTCATGCTTGCCCAGCTTAATGAAAGATCAGTCAAAACCAGGTATGGAACCGTTAAATGTTTGAGTATTCTTTGGACTTTTTAAAAACATTTTGAGAAATTGTTTTCTGTGATTGATATTTTCTGCCATGAATTGTGGACAAAAGGCATGAAAAAATTCAGAATTTCTTTAATATATAAGTAAAGGGATACTGATGATTCTATCAAAGTTCTGAAGGCATTGTGGAAGAGCTGCAGGAAAATGACAAATCTAAATTACCCAGTTCCTCCTCCCTGTACCTGCTGGGCCACTGAGTACAGTGTTGAGAGACTCTAGCACAACTACCATGTTGTATTCATCATTCTCTCAGGACTTGATTTTGATAATACTTTTAGGCAAGTCTGTAATGTATCATTTACATCTATTTCTGTCACAGGCTTGCAGCTTATGCTAAGGATACCCCAGAAATGGCGAGGAGACACCGGCTGGCTCAGATTATGGACAAAATGTTGACTGAACTTTTATCATTGAAAGGTTTGTGTTTTGTAATTAAACCCTGCTGTAGCATCATGGTTTCAGTTTGAAACATTGACATAGGTATGTGAATTGTTTTTAAAAAAAAAAGTTTTTGTTTCCATAGATATTGGTAATTTAACTTCCTTCTTCCTTCCAGCTGTAGTGGTAGAAAGAGATAATGATTTATAACTGATCCATAGGGTCAAGTGAGACTAAATCCTAATATAACATGAATATACATCTCATCTAAAACAAAATATTACTTTTTTAAATTTTTTTTTTTTTATAAAACAACAATCAATAACACTGCAACCTTACTGTTGATTTTTCAGATGATGACGGGGACAGTCTTGTGACGCCATTGATGTCTCTTCCCTCTCGCAAGAAGCAGCCTCAGTATTACCAGGTTGTGAGAGAACCAATTGATATGTCCATGATAAAGCAGCGAGTCAAGACTGGATATTATGATCACTTTAACTCCTTCAATGCTGATGTCATGCTGCTCTTCAGTAATGTTGAGGTAAGCTGTTGTGAATGAAAGGGCCAAGATAAGGTTCCAGTCATTGTGTGAATTATTTATGTAGCATTTATATGTTCAAGATATGTTTGAGGGATTGTAAAATTGTTATCTTTTGGTTAGAAATTAGAGGAGACGATATTCTCGAACTAATGCAAAATTGCTTTCTTTCCCTTCAGAGTCAAACGTACGAAATCAGTGGAACAACCTTTGTTGAGGGTAGTCAATCTCTTCTATTTTAGGGAACTTTTGGTGACGGTATCAGTGCTCTTTGCCGATATGAATGATCCAAAAGCATCTGTGCTTGTACAAGAAATATGAAATTTATGTTTTGGAATTTTTTTCATGAAAGGCTTGCTTATAGAAACGGATTATGTTGTTCTGGTGTTTTATAGAATGTTTTCTCTGTGCTCTATCAGCTCTATTGTGGACCCAAGTCAGACCTGGGCCAAATCATCCTCAAATTGAGACGCATCTTCAGCTGTGTCAAGCAGGATGTGGCAGCACAAATAGACGAGTTACTAGGGCCCAACACCACCAAGATGTGCATGGATGCAGAACTGGAGAAACTGGAGCAAGCCTCCTGTAAGCCTCAGTGGTGTTAGGATTATGTTAGCTCTTAATCAAGCTATGCCTTCAAGTCCTACTTATTGTGTTTCGAATTTTTTTTTTCTTCCCAAGTTAGCAAGGCGTGGTCTAATTAATGAATTAACTTATATTGAGTCATGACCATTAGGGATGTTGGTGTGTTTTGAATTGCTGTCCTGGTCAATTTTCATTCATCTCTTTGCTTTTATAGGTTTTATAATAAGAGAATTTGGGGATCTATTGTTGTGGTTTCATCTTTTTCTTCAGTGTGGAATTAAACATTTTGTCAGTATAGCTATGAAAGAAGTTCTGTATCTCATTTCATAACGGGAAAAATTCTGTAAGCAAAGTCTAATGCCCTGTTTTAATTGTTTTTTTGGTGTTTGTTTTTTGTCTTTTTTCTTTTTTTAAAACTTTTTCTTGTCCGCATACTTAAATCAGATGACGTTGAAATACACTGTTTAGAGGTAGAGAGTTTCTGAGCATATTTTATGTTAAAAACATTGTGATACACGTAATTTGATTTATATCAGCTAATATATTATGTCACTGTGAATGATTTTGATGTCTATACAGTGCCAGCCGAACCTGAGGAAGACATTATCAGATGCATTTGTGGGGTGACAAGAGATGAAGGATTGATGTTGCAGTGTGAGAAATGCATGGTATGTATGAAAACGTGTACTCAGTCACACTGACTACTTTTAAAAGCTGTAATGAGTTTGAGTACCGTTTTTTTCTTTGAGCCAATTTACTGCTTGCCATCGTGACAAAAACTTTATTCCCATCAAATGGTTTTTTTCATATAATTCTTTTCACTGTATTTTGTAGAAAAAAATTAAAGAAAAAGTTGTCTTTTTATAAGTTTAATTTGGCGGGCACGGTGTCATCCTCAATTTTAGATTTAACAATTTTTTTTTTTATTGTGTTTTGAAATCTTCCAGATGGACGTTGTATATTGCAGCGAAAGTTTTTGATTGCCATTATTCAGTTCACTGTAAGAGACTTTTTAGGAGGGGATGAGTACCACCAGGTTAAGTTTTTAGCTTCTTGATGAAATATTACTCTTTTCTTATGTTTACAGAGATGGCAGCATTGTGATTGTGTCCAGGCAAGCGGGAAAGAAGAGCATTACTTATGTGATCGCTGTGAACCAAGATATTATGATCCTGTGAGTATTAAATTACTGGATGGCAAAGCAGAGTGTATAGCAGGTTTCCTTTTCATTTTGAATTGAAAAGTAAATGTCATCGTGGTGCTTCCAATATGGCCTAACTTATTTTCTGCACTTCTGAGGTATGGGGGAAAAACTGATTTGGCTCAACTCTAACGTTACAAGTAAAAATGTTATGGAAATATTAAATTTTAGCAAAACAGCGGGGCACTTTTGAACAAATTTTAATACCAAATGATGCACTATGATGTGGGGAATCGCGTAATGGGCTTATTCCATAATGGCCTAAGTTAGACTTAAGCCATTTTGGAAGTACCATGACAATATGTATTTTATGCATTAGTTTGTTTTTGCATCGTTAAGGGGGGAGATGTAATTGCTGAGAGCAAAGGAAGTTGTGTGATGGCAACAGGAGTAAAGCTGAGCCAGCCAGATTTGTAGTGCTTTTAGGAAGACTTATGCTTGTTAGATATCAAAATGATATTTTGCCTTAAATGACTATTCACCCTGGATCATCAATAAGACGTTGGCTTTAAAAGAACTGGATGCTTATTATTTTGTTTGTATTAGCAATCAAAACTATATTTTACATACCGTAATTTGACAAGATTCATTGCTTCGGATTGTGCTGATGAAAACTTTAAAGAATTTATTTTGTTTCTAATTTAAAGTGGAATTTTAGCAAAGTGTATGTGCTTCAAACTCCATGACTTACACTGATACTGTAATGTAATCTATAGTGTAGGTCCATGTTTGTTAGCATGTGACTATTTTTCTTTCCTCTTGTAAACATTCTGTCATGATTTGTCACTGTCACAATAGGAAATCCTGCTAGTGCCTCGGCCCGCAGATGCTATGCCTGACTGTACACACTACATGACTCTAGTCAAGGACGATGTCCAGTACGCTGTGGGAGACTGTGTCTATGTGATGCGGGACTGTAAGCGGACAGCCACTGGTACACCTCTGCGCTCTTCACACCGCCTTATGGCCACTGTCAACCCTGACAAGCTGGATATCTTCAGGCTGGAGCAGCTTTGGAAAGACCCAAAGTATGTTGTGAATGATGAACCCATGTCAATTTTTTAAAAATATATATTTTTTTTTATAGAAATTGGAAAGAAGCCTAATGAAAATGGCAAACGTAGCATATATTTTGTTCATTTTTTTTATATACATCTTTTCCCAAACTTTTGTCTTTGTTGCCATTCTACATATGGCTTTGCATGTTGATACCAAGGTGCAAATGCAGGAGATTTTTTTTAGTTTGTCATGTCTATTTTTGCCAAATTGCCACAGTGGCTTTGTGGTTAAGTTGTGCATCTTTTAAAAAGCTTGAACTCATTAGCAGCCCATTGTGTGCTGGACTCTAGTTGCATCAAGCTTGAGATGAAAAACTATGGAAATTTAGCAATTTTTTCAGGAGTCTGGCATCATAAGAACATTTCTAAGGCTAGTCAGCCAGGTGTCAAAATAATATTGTGACTGGGTGGGGAATTTAAGTCATAGTACCCCTATGTTCCATATACCTTACCTTCTGGCAGCAACTCTATCTTTTTTGTTTCTCATCATGACAAGAAATGAGCTCGTCTTGCAATGAAAGACTTGATTATATAAATCTGAAATGGTTTCACTTTTTGGTTGACTTATAATTATGCCTGTTGCAGACTCACTAGCTGTCTACTTGACACCATTTTTTTTGGTTTGTTATTCATAATTTTATCAGATATATTTTTTCCAATTTCAGAGGTGAAAGGTTTGCCAGTGGAACTCCTTACCTGAGGCCACAGGAAACGTTTCATGAACCTACACGCAAGTTTTACCATAATGAGGTGAGCAGAGCCCGTGTGGTTATGAAATCTCTGAATTGTTTTTATAGTGTATTGTATTGATAAACTCCCGTATTACCCACTAAAAGAAAAAATTTAAGTTTCTGCTCTTATGCATAGACATACACACATAGGCGTAATCTAGACAGATTACTCTGTCATAGTAATGTCAGTATCTCTTCACACCCTCTGAGAGCTCGTCTGCGGACAACCATGGTACAGGTTTCATGCATGACATGTGCCACCATTTAGGTGTATATGCCTAATGAACGAAGGGGTAACGTGCCTACCCTTTCATTGGTCTATGCTATATATACTATACATTTTATGCTCTTATGTCTGCACCCATAGATTCCAGGTGTGACATGAGAGTAAGTGATCGATTTATGCCTATGTTCACAGCTTATACCCTGTCCACATTACTAGTTTTGAGGTGTTGTATACGCAGCCAGATTGTAGGCTTATGATCTTTAAATTAAAAGGGGCAAGCTATTAGAAAATTGTAAAAAGAACTAAGTGATTAAATGGTATAATGTTTTTTTTATAGTGTTTCTCATTTGTAGGAATGTTAAGCTTTTGATGTATCATATCAGTCACCATAAGCGGCTGAAAATATGACTATTCTGTAAATGTAACTAATGTTTTTATGTTTCTTACTGTGTTCCTGAAATAATTTTGAAATGTTTAATTTGCATCTCCTACTTTGCCCTTACTTTGTCTTCAGCTCTTCCGCACCCCAAACTTTGAGATTATTCCCATGGACCTGGTGATGGGCAAGTGTGTGGTCATGGATACTAACACCTACTGCAAGGGAAGGCCGAAAGGAGTCAAGGAGCAGGATATCTACATCTGTGAATATCGAGTGGATAAGACAGCTCATCTCTTCCACAAAATTCAAAAAATCTGGTAAGAGAAGCAATTCAGAGTAATGTTGTGTGGATGATGTTCATGAGTTAAGTTTGCATTAAGGTTTGGAAGGTATTATTGATCTTGTCATATGACTCTTCTCTTTCTTGGTGTTGTTGTTATTAATGTTTTTATCTAATATGGAGTCTTAGTGAGCTCTCCACTCTTTGAGAAGTTTACCCTTGGGCTAGAGCCCCTTATCACTGAAAATTGTGCATGGAAGCCTCAAAATCTCTTGGGACCCCATAACTGCTTAGTGCAAAGCATTAATTGGTAGGTTTACTGCAACATTCATAAACCAATTAGACATTTCTGGTTACAGCCATTGACTGAAATTCTAAGTCGCATGTATGTCACATCATTTTAATTTTGCCCTGGTGTAGCTACTTAAGTGAAACAGTTCACTCAGTCTGCTGCCACACATTAGGTGTGTCGCTTAAGTTCTTTTGTATGAAAAGTAGAAAGCCTTAATTCATTGAGCAATATCCTCCCTCATACTTGTGTATGTGTGCTTGTAATATTTATTGTGTGCTTGAGTGAGTGAGTGAGTGAGTGAAAATTGGCCAGATACAGCAGTTGTTAAATTTAAAGTGTGAGGAAACGCATGTTTTATCTGACGACTATTACAGATGCAAGGTAGATCTTTAGAGAAATATTCCTGTTTTTAAAATTGGTGTGTCAAGGGACACACTATGGCAAAATTAAAATGCTCTCTGGAGAAAACTTGTGTACACTTGAAACATTATGTTGATTTCTTTTTCATTTTTTCTTTGTTTTTCAGGTACCCAATGAATACAGGGAAGTTCTGTTTTGACTGGTTTGAAACAAAACTGACGATAAAGCGAACATTTTCTGTAAGTGTGATTCTGCCTTTAACATTTTGTGTGGCTCTTTAGGTTGTCAGAATATTGGTGTCAGTCAAGATATATCCGGAATTTTTACCAACATTTTCACAAGCAGTAGTTCTGGGCATTCCAGAATTGTGAATGTAGTATCATAAAAGGACCCTCCCCCCCCTCCCCCCTCCAAACAAAATAATGCAATAGTTAAATCTATAATATTATCATTTTCTGTGACTCGCACAAAGCATTGGAGGAGCTAAAAAGTAAAAAGAAAAAAAGGATACAGAGATGAAAAATAATAACAAAAGCAAAAACACTATCAGAAGGGATAAGAGTACAAAGTCCAATGAGTAAATGACCTTGAAGTGTTAAGCTAGATGTTGCACGTAGTTGTATAGTATTATCTAAAGCTGCATCATTCGATTGAGCGGACAAAAGGAACCACATTGAATGCTAGTAAAAGAAGTTATATTATCCATCATAGATGAGCATGTAAACTGCATATTTTCCCTTTTTACCACCTAATATCTGCATAGAGTGCCAAAAAATGCAAAGGACCATGATATGAATTATTCATAGAAGTTGATATACCCCTCATAGTATGTCCGGTCAACTGCATACTTTACTTTTTTTATCCTCATCCCCAAACAGCCACATGAAGTGCCAGAGGAGTACAAACGAAAGGCAGAGCGCAACATGGCAGCTGTGAATCCATCCAGAATGGAAAGTGTCAAAACTGAGGACAAGCTGGAGATAAAGAAGAGTGTTAGTTCTACCCCAGCCCTTCTCAATAGCAAGCTCAAAGTTGATGAGAGCATAAAGAATGATCTCAAACTGAAAGCAGAGGTCAAAGTGACGGTGAAGAAAGGTGGAACGCACAAAGCAGAGGGGTGCGGGCCAGTTAGAGTGCAGCCATGGCAACGGACTGTGGACAGAGAAATGCTGCTGAAAATTGAGCAAGATAAGGTGAGTCTGCACTAGTTGAAGGAGATGTGGCGGTATAACAGGGCCAGTATGACTCTTCTGTCTTCACTCAAAAGGACAACTCTGATTTGATGGAAACTTGATTCTTCCATGTTTGACATCGTAAAGTTTATTGTTGCTAAAGGAATGGTTATTGCCATGGATAATAAGTTTATTCTCGCCTTGCTCCGGGAGCAGATCGTTTGTGTTGCATGTAATTTGTTTATGAATTCTTAATTCATAATGAATCAATACAGTGAAGCTACAAGATTTTCAGGACCGGCGCATTGTCCTTGTTACATCGAAGGTCTCGTTAAGTCCGACAAAGACAAAGAAGTATGGGGTTTTTAATTTTCTTTGTTATAACCCTGGTCTCGTAATATCCAAGTCCCACTGTATCATGTTGTTGACTGATTAAATTCTTGAATTCTCTAAACTTCCTCTCTTTTTGTTGTTGAACAGGTTAAACAGAAGAAGAAACACTTGGACAAGATTATGCTGAAGTTGTTAAACAGCGTCCCAGGGAAGCAAAGGATTGATCTCACATACCTTCTTGATGAGGGGAAGCGGGTGAGGAAAAAACCTGCTAAATGACTGCAGTTCATCATGTCTTGATTATCATTGGTGGAAGCTGAATTGTAACGACTGCAAAAGGTTTGTGGATATATCGGGTGTCAATGATCATCAAGACACGTGCATCAGACCTGACATTTCCCAAAGATTTGATCACTTTTTTTTGCCATTGTATCAATCCACTGGCCTTTGACTTCTTTATGTTATCTTGTTTTTCCGATAACCACAGTAGTTTTTCTTAGACGGGTGCAACTATTTGTAAATATTACATTGTTATTGAGTAAGGTGCTGCTTATGTCTGTAACTACTGATCGTAGGGCATTTCAAGTTTGTGATTAGGTGCTTGGAGATATGTCATCAGAGTCGGCACATTTCATCAACTGTGTAAAGTTGTGAAGCCAAGAGATTTTTCCAGCACACAGGTTTAGAACACTGTTACATATCAGTAGCATATTTCTGTGAGCAATTGCATTTTGCACTTCAGCAGCATTTCAGTTTGTATGAATGTGAAGTATGATGAAATATTTGTATATAGCCTGCAATGGATTGTGGATTGTTTTTTCTGTTGCATTAAAGGCGACTGAAGTGATGGCATCTTTGAAGACAACCGTGCCATGAAGTGAGGTCTGCAAAGTGCATTATGATAAATCTTGGAGATCTCAATGCTGCAAGTTATCCTAGAGTATTAAAATAAGGACGAAGCTCCCAGAAACCCTAATCCTGTTTGAAGTGGAGTTGAGAGTCCATAACGTCTTAACTTGAGCAATCATTCTGAAATTAAAGTGCAAAACTATGTACTTTCAAGTTGTGTTACCAATCTTAGATTGTTGATTGAAGTTTGACATGACCTTTGGTCAGGGGACACCCAAGATGAATTTGGCTTAGATTTCTAGTTGTCTATGGGAAGGTGAATGAATTAGTTATACTTCACCTTGTGGCAACTGGAGGCTGAGGTTTTTTGTTTTTATTCTACATGCCTTTATGGTATTCCTGCTAGTTGTCTAGCTTTTCTTTGAGAACAAGTGTAGGATATTCTGCCCATTGTTCTCTTATGCTGAGAAACAAATATTCATTTCATCTTGATAAGTTTGCCATATCATGTAAGAAGACTCGTTGTATATATGAAGTTGTGGATTAGCAAATCATTGTGCAGTCATTAGTTTCATCATGGTTCATGTCTTTATCACTAGTAGAGTTTACTGTCATTTTAATTTGTGAGGGGTACTGTGTGTTTGTTTTGAGTTGAAGTTTTGATTAGAGCATGTGTTCATAAGTGGTGTCACAAGGACGTAGAGTGGCTAGTTGTTAGTCCCTAAGTGTTCATGGGAAAAGCTGGGTTTCAGAATCTTTAGTATTTAGCCATGTAGGCATGTTGTGAGGATTGTTCTCGCACCGGACAAACTCTGCAGTTCAAAAATAATTTTTACTGAGAAATTGTTTATGTCTCGTTCATATTGCAAATATTACTCAAGTTCATTAGTAAATGGAAGACTAATGTGATTATATTTCTCCATAGACACATCTTTAGCAATAATGTTTGAAGGTAACAGTTTGCATGCTCAGTGGATCTCCTTTTAGTTCAATGCTGAAATTATGATCTAGGGTCATATTGTATCAGTCATGTTATAAAAGAAACAGTTCTCTCAGGAGTTCAGAAAACAACCTGTTCTCAAAATGTTTTAGTTTTGCTGCTGAAGTAAGAATATTCTCTTTTTATGTGGAGATATGCGTACTCACAGAAAAAAAGAAAGTGTGCACAGACATCAGATGTTGCATCTCAAATAAATTTTCCTTAGAAGAGTTATTCCTTTTTTAGAGGACACACATGTAAAAGATAAATATCATGAGGGCTAAAAAGTTACAATTCACAAAAATATGGATCACAACTTGAACACCCCAAATTCTGAATTCATAAAAACAGTTTCGCCCCTGACCCCTTGCTGCATTGATGACTGGCTGATTTCGTAGATGTATGGAGAAGATTAGTTTTCTCATTAAACTGTTGTGGGATCTGCTCTTCTACCATTTTGATCTTGTTAGGTGCTTTTCGTAGTCTCCTTCCCCTCCCATTCCAAGAATCGAAAGTCTTCTGTGAACAAAACGTATCTCTGGTCATTGTTCCATGCATTCAGCATGATGCTCAATTGTGTCGATCTCAGTTGGTAGGGTATGTAGCTTTTTAATATGCCTGAAGGCTGAACTGTAGGGTCTCAAGTTATTCTCTTGGATACTACACCTCACAATTTTGCTTAGGTTGGTCTTAGTCTAGGGATATTACGTATGTGATGCAATCTGTTCTGGAGGTGAACCCAGAGGATGTATCGGTACTGTCTCTGTTTTGTCCTCTGGTGCCTCCCACTCCGTGCCATCATTTATAGTTTCAGACATCCCGACAAGTATCCACAAACATCCAGGGGACGCTCATCCTTTTAGTCATCTCGGGATGTTCTTCCTGAAGCCTTCCTTGTGCCAGCTGTCTATCTTTTTTTTTTTTTAAAGGAATGACATGTTTTGAAAGCAAAAGAGGTTACTATTTTGTATTTTTGGATACAATCAGAACCTACAAAAGGGAATTGTACACTCAAATTAAAAACACATGTGAAAATATTAACAATATAGAAGGCAATTCGGTCCCTACCCTTGACTGGACAACCTAGTATTTTTCCTCTGAAGTTTTAGCAACACGCACACACACAAAAAAACTCACTTGAGCCTCCATTCAAAATTTGGTGACAATTGACTTAACATCATCAAAGTTATGGCTAATCAAAGTATGGACACTTTCTTTTTTCCCTGAGTAATGTATTGTCTGAGGAATCAGTTTAGTCAGACGTTCAGGGACAAAGAAGCGGCCTCAAATTTTGGTTTTATTCAGACTTGCAGTTTACTTATGTGAGGGCGTCTGTGGCTGAACAATAAAAGCACACGCCTACAAATATGGACATGATGTTTTTTAAGTCCTGGGAGGCTCACAAGAGTATTTTTCTGAATTTACATGGCTCCGACCTTCATCCTATTGCCTATTGGAGATGGATGTAAAATTTGTCAGTCCTGCCTCTTTCATGTCCTTAGAGTGTTGCAAGGGCATTTAAACCAAAATCCAAGTTGAGTTATGGTGAAAAGTTGAAGATCAAAGTCATTTGAGAAAAAAGCGTTGTCAGAAATTTTGCAGAGTAGGCACTTTTTCTGTGTCTTGACGAAAAGGTTAGGTTTTTGCAACCATTTGCAAATTAATAAAGGTTGGATGCTTGATTGGTGTTGGTAGTGGGAATGAAAGCTTTTATCTAGATATCACAGAGGGTTGAAATGGAGGATATTCATTTCTGCTGCAACTGCTGAAAGTGATGTTTTGTTTAAGATTAAAGAAATCGTTAAATGCCATTTTGGGTAGTTTTGACTTCTATTGATTACAAACTTTTTAGATAATTGCACATTTCTTTGTGAGATTGCTCCCTATGATCTTGTTTGAATCACCAGTATGTCCCCAGCTGTTCATATTATGTTTTCAATATATTTATTTGTGGTTTCAAGAGACAATCACAGCCCCATGAATTATTGTTGTTTAAGCTGATGATGGCTTTATTAATGCAATGTAAAACCTTTTTTGAAGGTCCATTAGTTTGTAGTATTATTTATGAATTAGTTCACTGACTTCCCATACTTTTTTGGTGTTTATATTAATTTTTTTGGTGGTTGTGATTGTTGTTGCTAATTATTTGTAGAAAATGTGACTTTTTGTGTATAGCGTTTTTGCATTATCTGAGCTGAATGATGGAAATTTTGTGCAGTGACAAGTAATCAAATGTTGTGCATTTTCTAGGAAGGATGAAATGGACTTACTTTTGAGTTGTAATTCATGTTATTCAGGGAAAGTATCTACGGTTTCGATCTCTAATGCACTTGCAGTTAGAATAAAAACTCTTTGTCAAGCCTATTGTATCTCACAGTCGGATAGGAGTAGTTTGTGAGACCAGCTCTAGAATGATATGTCTAGACAAGCTGATCACTGAATACATTTCAGCTGAACAGTGCTTAGTCAAGGTATTTGCCTGTGTATTTTGTATTTCAAGAACCTGTGAAGGATTTCTGTGCTTTATAAAAAGAACTCAATAATAGTCATTTGCAATTCATCAACGAAACATGCAGTTTTTCTTATTTTGTCCACCCACAGACTTAGCTGTTATCTTCAATTATGGTTTAAACTAATTTGTTTCTGCTGAAAGAATATTTTGGTTGTGTTAAAATTTTAAGTTAAGTTTATGTAGGCTATTTCTGTTCTTTGCTATCAATGATGTGCTTGCATAGGAATAGGTAGGTATAAAGGGCCCCAAACAGTGGGAGGGGTATAAAAAGTTAATAAGGAAATATTTCTCACACAAAGTTCTGGTTGTAGTTCAGAGGTCACAAGCCTAACATTGGACTGATGCACATGCACTTATGTAGATCTCATTTAGTTTTTTAGTCAAGACACCATGATATTATTCTTCTAGGGAGTTTGTAGCAATATCAAGAGCTTGGGTCATGTGTTTCAATCTTAGACAGTTCTATTGATAGTCACAAAATAATATCTGCTTTCACCGCCCGGCCCTATACCACGGGTACATGTACTGTTTACTGTATTTGATTGAGCAAAACTTTTGAAAGTAAACCAAAGACTTGCCCACAATTTGTAATTTATTGAAGCAATCAATTAAAATGTTGCGTGTACAATGAAGAAGTCTTTTACACTCCTAAAATGGTTGTGCTTTTTTCCCCTGCTTTCTTCATTTTATTTTGGCTTTGTTTGTGTTGTACAAACATGATTGTAGTGTGAAATTAATAGAAATGCTGATACAAATTGGCTAAGTTGTATTTGATCATATGTTTGTATATGTGGGCAGTTCTCTCATTTTCTGATATCAGCATACCAAATACATTGGGCTTTCGATTTATTTTTATCTTTATGTTTTGTTCTGCAAACAGTTGCATGAATTATGTGATCTTGTGTCTTCTTACTCTGGCGTAGCCCATGACACAAGATACATTGTCAAATAAAGCAACAATAGTTTTGTTCTTAGCAGTCTTTGTGTGTTACAGCTACTAGCTCCTCTAGAGCTTGGTGTCAGAGTGTTATGAGCTCATTCTTATATTTTCTTTCTGTGACTCTCAAGCCAAAAGTCGGTGAATTAAATACAATCTTTTGGAGTGGAAATTCAAGCCTTTGAGATAGTAGCTTATAGGGCCTTACATAGGGGATGATATTTGTGAATGTTTACCTTTCAATACATGGTTTAAGTTGTATTGTTTAGACCGACCTGATTTCTACTTGAGGTTGAAGTGTCCCATATAATGTATACATCAAACGAGAGACTAGAATGTTTGGAATCAATCAGAAAGAATCATATCTGTAGTGCTCGTACTTCTTATGTTTCTTTTGTCTTTCCTTGTCTCTAGGTTGCTTGTAGGCTATAATGGGATGGGGGTTGGGGAAAAATTATTTGTTTTTTCTATGCCAATATGGTAGTCAGTAGGAATATGTTAGACAGTAAGATAAAAGAGAAAAAAAAAGGAAACTGCAGTGAAACTGATATAATAACAAGATCGTCAGGATCAGCCCATGCCCTTGTTATATCCAGGGTCTTGTTGCATTCAAGATGCTTGAACAAAGACAAAGGAGGACAAGGATGTTCAATTTCTCTCCTTACAGTTGAGGTCTCGTTACAGTTGAGGTCTCGTTACAGTTGAGATCTCCTTACAGTTGAGGTCTCCTTACAGTTGAGGTCTCGTTACAGTTGAGGTCTCGTCACAGTTGAGATCTCTTTACAGTTGAGGTCTCCTTACAGTTGAGGTCTCCTTACAGTTGAGATCTCCTTACAGTTGAGGTCTCCTTACAGTTGAGGTCTCCTTACAGTTGAGATCTCGTGACATCTGTGCTTGTTATATCCAAGCTCCACTGTATCTGTTTCTGCTAGCAGGGCTGGTAGTCTTCTGTTACTTCATTACATTTTTATCAGATACGTTAAGAATGGAAAGTTTTAGGTATCAGGCTTTGGCTGTGTATGAATCTTGAAGTTTTCTTTGGTGACTGAACATAATTTTTTCAATGCTGACATTTGGATGATTATCAATTGCTGCATGTGTATGACTTCTGTCTTTTTTAATATGTTTACTGAAGCTTTCAAAATATATGGTTTATACAAAGCAATATATGCTGTGTCTCTTCCAAAAGTGATAGAGCTTTCATGTACTCCGCGATTTATTTACATGGGCAAAGAGGATACGCATCCTCTTTAAGGAAGAACAAATTGTTGGGAATTTGTTTCTGTAAGCATTTTATACAAGCACCAAAAAGTTCTCTTCAGATTGCATCTTTTTGCATCCTGTTCATAGAATTTTACACATGCTTTGGCGTAATTTTCTTTGTACACCTTTTTCAACAAAGTTTACACCTTTTTCAACAAAGTTTAAAGTAGAAACAAAAACTGTGTTCTGCCCATGTGGTTTCATGTGATGGGACCACATGATAAGATTTGTATTTTCTGTGGTCACTTGGGCATAATATTTATGTGGGTGAGTAGAGTTCTGCTGAATAAAGGGAATGATGTGTAAACAAAAAAAGAAGCAAAAAATTTGGATGTGCAAATTTAGAGAATTGCATCTGCGATATATTTGAATGTCTTGGAAAAATTACATCATGCATGCTCTCCAGACTCATTAAGTGGTCATTTAATTGATTAATTGTTTAATGAAATAGTGGTCTTGTGTGTCGTGTCATTCTGGAGGCTCAGCACAAAACTTGACTTTCTTCCTTCCAAACAGCTTTACTCTTCATTATTGCTTACAAATTTAACTTACAAACCTAGCGCTGTCTACTGTGGATCAGTCTTTTTCTTTTTGCTCTCTCCCATTTTTTCTCTGGCAATGAGTTCAGGCACATGGTGAGGATGAGGCTCTTTCCTCATTCTTGATGGCGATTTTAACTTACAATTCAATGGAGCACTCAATGAAGGAGTCGAGTCAGACCTGAAAGACCCTTGCACAAAAACTAACACTAACACCTTATGCTAACATCTTTGAAGTCTATTTATGAAAGTATGGAAAAGGTGAATAATCAAAACGCAAAAGAAAGTGTTTGAAATCCTTGGCTAAAAGTTCATCTA
>JAUKPP010265599.1:0-11560 GCA_032273245.1 Phyllaplysia taylori
ACACACACACACACACACACACACACACACACACACACACACACACACACACACACACACACACACACACACTCACTAGTCCTAGGCTATTCCTTTCACTACTTTAGATAAGAAGGGGATGCAGATGAAGGAACGGGAAGGCAGCATAGGCAAACAGTGTATAAAATTAAAATAGACGATCTGAAAAACATTGCCATTCCTTGCAGGCCGAAGTTTTGTCTATTTTCCGGCTTGAAGTTGCCGAATTAGTTGCCCTGTGTTGGCCTAAGTGATGCACATGATCAACACACTCTCAGCTCGTATCAGCGGCAGTGCATAAGCCCCACATTGAAACCAATACAATGGAATGTAGGCCTATTTGGTTTATTATTATCGTAGGCTATGCCTATTGTTCCCCTCCGTTGTTCTTAGGTTAGAGTAAACCACATCCTTACTCAAGCCTTCTACTTCTATGGCGATAGAAGAAAAAAGTCTTACCTCTGACAGCTTTTACTTTTCGGTAAGGGGTGATACAAAACTTTAAAAACACCCTGTTAATTGCAGTAAAAAAAAAGAAAAAAAAAGACATTCCCAAAAAAACATAAACAAATGCAGATGGAATGAGTGTGTGTGTGAGAGAGAAAGGATAGATAGATAGAGAAAGAGAGAGAGAGAGAGAGAGAGAGAGAGAGAGAGAGAGAGAGAGAGAACTGAAGAGGGAAGATAGGGCCAGGGGCGAAGCGTGCTCCTTGAGTAAGAGCAAGCAAAGTAAAAGAAGAAAGATGGCTTGAACGGGAAATTAAATACATTTTTATGCTGGTCAAAAGGTGAGGCAAGCGCTGCTTTCTTTGCTTGTACGGACTTTACGCCCGTGGAAGGGGTGGTGGGTGGGGTGGGGGGGGGGGGGTAGTATACGGTAGGCCCACATGCACGTAGGCTAAGTGAAAAGTATCAATTTATTTTGTTTTCTGTTTACAGGAGACGTGAAAGTATTCTCGAGGGACACGTGATATTCATATTGAGAGAGAGAGAGAGAGAGAAAGAGAGAGAGAGAGAGAGAGAGAGAGAGAGCGGAAGCGAAGACTGATTAGCTACGGCTCTGCCTGTCAGGACCAATGCGGGCTGAGAGGGAAAAATCAAAGCAGAAAACCCCCCCAGATCGTCCGCGCCGGGATCGAACCGGGGTCATCCGCATGACGGGCGAAGCGCCTAACCATTATACCACAGCGCCGGTCGGGAGGGAGGGGAGAGAAAGAAAGAGAGAAATAAATAAGAATTAGAGAGAGAGAGAAAGAGACAGACAGACACACACACACACAGAGAGAGAGAGAGAGAGAGAGAGAGAGAGAGAGAGAGAGGGAAATAGATAGATAGAGAGAGAGAGTTGATCAAGTAGGCCTCGGTGTGTCTGTGGGTGCGCATGTCTTTGTGTGCGGTGTGTACCCCAACCCCCGCCCAACTTGTGTACGCCTCAAGTCCTTGCTGTTGTTCTTGATGACACAACGATCACCCCTGACGTAAGATCGATGTATTTATGCACTTCATTTATTTTTTTCCTTATTCCAGTGCATTATTATCAAAGCTATTTTTCGAGCAGGTCCCCATGTGTTACACCGTGTTCGGACAAGCACAACAACGCGTGTTATAAGATAGCACGGCACGACCGAAGGAAGATCCCCAGTCACCCAAGCGACGCCTTGTGCGATAAATTTAGATGCCTCATCCGGGCACTGTATAAAATAGCACCTTTTGATTGGTCACTGCCTGTGTGGGTCAGTAGAATTTTTTTCCCGCAGTGCAAATGTCACAGAATCTTTGATTGGTCGAAAGCTTTTATACGTGAAGAATGACTTTTGAAGGGAAAATGTGTGTATTAAGGTTTTATTGTTTATGTTCTACAGCAATTTCGATAAAAAATGGTATTTAAAATGCATTGTAGCTGTAAAATATCTTCAAAGGTTTGAATAGAGTCACTATGGCCAGAAGAAATCACAATGTAAAATTGTTACTATATTTAGATTGTCCAATCACACGCTTCGTCATAACGGCACGCGTTGAATTTATAAATGAAAGATGTTGAGGGCTTGTAGTCTACAAAATCATCTATTGACAATTTTCGAAAATTTCTCCCAATTATCCCTGGTAAGTACTCATGTGAATGTGTTATACATGTAAAGGTTTCATTAATTTTACTATCGGAACACATCCCATCAGTGAATGTACTCACTGACCGCATCGTGTCGAAATTTCACTCGGATTTTTTGGTTTCCGCTGGATAAAAAAAGTCTTCAAAACTTCAATAGACATGGCGTACAAAGACAACATAGTCATTGTTGTCGACCTCAAGAACCATTTTATGGATGTTATGTTGGTATAATGTTATCGGCATTGCCATCATTCTATTATTTGTCAAGCTTCTTCCTATTGTCATTCTTTACCGGGCAATGCACGTGTGTTGGGTAGCATGTAAACAGTACAACACACCATCAGTACGAGAATGAGAGAGGGGAAGAAGAGGGTTGCTCCTCGCCATCAAAGATGGCATCTCTTCAGACTGGGGCCAGTTGAATGGCAAACTGCGTGCAATGCATAGAAGTCTAGAATCTAAGTGCTAAATGATCCCTACATTGGTCAAATCTTGAATTGAACGTCTTATCTGACCTGTGGACTTGGCCTGTTATGTGTTGCCACAGTAATTATTGTTGTGAAAATGTGAGGCTGAGAAGCAGAATTGACAGAATGAGAAAGTAGTTTTTGTATCTCTTGTGCTGCAATTTTCGCCCAGTGCCAAATCTCCCCCACGCAATGGGAATCTAGTGTTGAAGTGTGTATTCCTACGCGTTCTTAGCTGGCCGAAAACTGGGGCAACCTAGATATCTAGGTAGTTGCATCTCCTGTCCTGTGCTGTTACTCTTTTACCATCCCTTCCCATCCATGCATACAAATCATCCTGTCACTTTAGTCTTATCTATTCTAGATCTGACTTTCTGACTCTAACCAGCCAGACGTAAACGTAATTTTCATGACATGCCATGATGAAGGGCTGGAAAAAGCCTCCTCTCTCTAGCCTACTTTAGAGAGGGCCAGGGACAGAGTCAGAGGGTACTTATATTATATAGCGCACACCAGATTTCACACTATTAGTTTTCGTTTGAATGGTCACAGCAGATTGTAGTGTGGAGTCGCTTCGGAACACCTCCTAAATTTAGACTGAACTTGAGAGAAATTAAGGCAAGGGAGGAGTTCCGAACGGAGCCTGCTCTTCTTATTTAGCCAACACTAATTGTGTATACATCTTCTTTTTAATAGAATAACAATCAGGGGGTTTCAGGGGGGATGTCCCCCTGACATTAATAAACAGGCCTATTGTTTACCCGCTCAAAATATCCCCTCTTTTGTGCGTTGTTGGTCCGAAGGCCCTCATCGGAACTTCTTCCGAAATTAGAATCCTAATGCTCTTTGTGGTCACTTAGCACATAATTTATGTGTGACCTAGAATGGGCCTATTGGCCTATACAGTTACTTTTGGGAATCGAGAGCGCATCAACTGACTACGTGACCGTGGAGTAGCCTGCTTCGTTCTTTTTGCTGTTTGAAACTACCACTGTTTCCTGAGCAGATATTTTGGTTTAGCTTAGCATAAGTTTTTTTTAAAGAGATGCAATTTTGCAAGATTGGGCTGTGTAAAAATGAGTAAAAAAATAGGACCATTGATTGACTGACACTGACACACAATATAGTGAATCTGAGTGAAAGGTCTTACCTTGATAGGTGGTCTGTGACCTGTTCCTCATTCTTCTGTTTATTCCTCACACTTTGTGCCCATTATATAGCCTATAGCCTATGTTGTTTTTCTCCCTGGTAAAGCTGTCGTTTTTAAGCGATACAGAGGGCATGCAGTGTTTAGTTCATATCGATCTGTTCTAACTTTCTACTTAAGGAAATTTAATTGTTTTTTTATGATTGATTTGATTTTGGCATGATGTTCCAGGACAAAAAAGATTGTTCCGATAAGGGTGCTCTAAGAAGTGATCTAGATCTAATGCAAAAAAAAAATGTCTTTATAATGCTGCCTCTGTGCTATAAATAGAGATTTTTTTGTGTGTGTGGCTGGATAAGAGCTTGAGGTGACTGTGTCACTGTGCAATGACTTAGCCTCATTCTGAACTTCGTGACACTCGATATAAGATAAGATTAAGATAAGTTTTTGTTGATCACAATTGAGAGAAATTTGCTGTTGCATGACATCATACGATCGCTGTCGCACGCACAGACAATACGCACACATACTCATTGCATAATTCACTGATATATAATATTTTTTATTTTGTTTTATTCTTTTCTTGTACTCATGCGTGCGCACGCACACACACACACACACACATGATAACCACGAGAGGGACAATAATGTAGAGAGATGATGCTACGAGTCTCTTGAAAGTAAGAAATATAGCTTTGTCAGAAGACACTGGATGCAGATGTGTGTGGGTGGAAATGTCCGCCTTAGCAATATGACACTGACATGTGTCAATCATCCCCACTAATCGTCATTGCTGCTTGTGGCTGGTCAAACTTACTGTTTGGCCAATAAAAGAACAAAATAGATTGTATCACTTCTTTGTTGCCGCTTCTAGCTCCACCCATCGATGTAATACTACTTTTAACCAATGCCATTTGCCCTACAGGAACCTCTCCTATCAATGCAATAATTGCAATCAACCAATGCCTTTCACCCATTTCGCTGCGCAAATTCCAGGACATAGTCAGAAGCCTTTTAACTTCTTTTAACATGTCGTTATTGTGAGAAAGGAACACATAACTATCGTGCATCTATAAAAGGGCGGTCCAGGGAAACTTTTTCCTTGACTGGTCTGGAGATCAGAGTGGCGGGCAGTGGCAGAATTTCGAACCTCTGGCCAGCCGGGGAAATGTCCCGGTCGGCTTTTTTGGATCCTTGAAGACAGGCTGCAGTCAGATCTCACACCTCCTACCATAGTAACCACCTGCAATGCCCGTGGCTCCCCACCCCACGAGACCACACCCTTGCTATTCCCTTCCTTGCCTAGCGGTTGGGGTAAAGATTTGAGCTAGTAAAAACAAACTTTAAGGGAGTTTCACTTTCGGATTGGGGACGAACTGGCAACGCTCTTTCCGTCATGGGCAGGTCAAAACCCTTCGAGGGAAAGGAGAATGGTTTCCGTTTCCGTGTTGGACAGGTTTCCGTTTTATGCAGGTGATTTTAGAGGAATTTATCAAGGGGGGAGTGGGAAGATTTTGTTAAAAGAGATGTTGCCGTTTTGTCAGGTTTAACTGTTGTTATTAGAAAGTGAATAGTTAATAACTTAATAGAGATATTATTTTTCCACAGGTACAGCTTTGGTACCCGAAGTTTGAGACCATCACACACATCATGCAGAATTGATTGATTTTGCACGGGTAAGCACTTACTTCTTTTCACAAAGCAGCAGGGCATCATTTTTTTTTATCAAGAAATGTGTAATTTAAAAAAAAAAAAAATTTTGTTCATGGAACAGATGAGTATTTATTTGCTCTATAGTGACTTTGTTAACCTAGTAGGGTTATGATGCATATAGGATGTCGAAGTCGGAAAGTCAGATGTTGGTAGTTTACATTTAGATCAGGATATTGTAGTCTCATGTAAAAAATGTGGTAGAATTTGTTACCCTGAGGTAGGATTTTTTTTGTGTAGATTTGGCTGGACACCCTGTGCATAGTTGTGATGTTAAGACTTTGTGAAATTTTGTTGGCATGTAATAATTTGTTTAGCGCATTATACCCCTGTCTCGAAAGCAGGCGCTTTACAATCAATTTATTTATTGCCCCAGCAGACCAAAGTCATTTAGAGACCTTCGTCAGCTTCCTGGGAAGTATACAGTGTAAGCTGCAATTTTATAGCCGCAAAAGCACCCATGATCGTTTGCTTGTGTTTATAGTCAGGTACCTATTCACACAGATGAAGTGAGGAAAACTTCAAATGTGAAGTGCCTCTCCCAAGGCCTTAATGTGTGGGGTCCAGGCTGGGATTTGAACCCGCAACCTTCTGATTACAAATCTGGCAAGTTAACAACAAGATAACTGACTGCAATTATATGTATATATTGTGATTAATTGTGAAAATTGCTTTTTTAATCAGTGAAGATGTCACCTGAGGGGAAAATGAAAAAAAGATTTATATGGAACATGGAGCGCCAACTCGATATTAGAGAGCATCCAGATAGCAGAGAATGCAAAAACTTTTGTGGAAGGGGCGGTGTTTTCTCCAGTCTCTACCTTTTTTTGCTAGAAAAATCCTGTTGGCAGACTGAGAACTTGAGAATAGGTGTGCGCATGCTAAGATTTCAGAGCTTCCTTTCCCAATGTCATGATAATGGAGACTTATTTTGAGCCACAAAGGAAAACCTGTAAATGCTGAGACTAGCATTTGTTTGAAATGGGTGAAAGGCATTGGTTGATTGCAATTATTGCATTGATAGGAGAGGTTCCTGTAGGGCAAATGGCATTGGTTAAAAGTAGTATTACATCGATGGGTGGAGCTAGAAGCGGCAACAAAGAAGTGATACAATCTATTTTGTTCTTTTATTGGCCAAACAGTAAGTTTGACCAGCCACAAGCAGCAATGACGATTAGTGGGGATGATTGACACATGTCAGTGTCATATTGCTAAGGCGGACATTTCCACCCACACACATCTGCATCCAGTGTCTTCTGACAAAGCTATATTTCTTACTTTCAAGAGACTCGTAGCATTTGTTTTTTGTTTTTTTTACTAGTGTGAAAAATACAAAAACAAATATGAAGTGATATCCGCCATGTCTACTAAAACCTTGCTAGTCATTATGGATGGATTGAGATGTTATCTGGATTTATTGATACAATATATGCTACTCAGGGCCCTGTTTATTGAGGAGCTAGAGAAAATACTGAATTACAACACTCAACATTTAAATTCTTCAGAGCTAACCTGTTGTCACAAGTATATTAAATACTAAGTGTTATTAAGATAATCGGTAACAAATAAGTGTATTGAGCAGTGTCATTTTTTTTTTCTCTAAAGGTGAACAGATAACAGCCAAATATGGCAGAGGAGCCTATGCTTGGACTCTTTGATGGGGAGACAAATTTCCTGGATGAGCTGGCTAGTACTGGGTCATCTGAGTTGGGCTCCTCCATCGCTGGTCCAGGGATGATGCCACAACACATGCAGCAAGGACAAGCTCCCCAAGGTAAAGAGTACAACGTCATTTGGGTTTTGTTTTTTGGCTTTACTTACTCTCCTTGAAACACTGTAAGGACATTGTAGAGACAGGCATCTTCGACACCGCATGCCAGGGCCAGCCTACGCTTAGAGAGACACAATATACTTGTAGAGACGCGCATCTTCGACCCTGGCTGCCAGGGCCAGCCTAGGCTTAGAGAGACACAATATACCAGCAGAAGGATGGAGATGTTCGTCCAATGTTGGGATGAAAGTCATGTCCTCTGTGTGATAGGCGAAGAGCCTTACCCATACATGATACACTGTAGACGCAATACACTGCAGACGCAGGTGCACAGCATCAGCAGCAAGGGTGGGGGTAACACGGAGACAGCTTGTGTATGCTTGCTGATTTTTAATTGTACTTTTACTTTTATTTTGTCCTTTTGTCACAGTCAATTATTATGGAAACACTTTATAATATTTTGTTTGTCACAAGGTAGCTTTGTTGCTTATTGTCTAATCGGAAGATACCAGATTAAATTAAGGGTTCTTTAGATTTTTGCTTGTTTCTCACTTAGGCCTTTTTTCGAACTTCCTATTTTATTATTATTATTTTTTCCTTGTAAGCTTTTGGGCAGCTAAAGACATAAAATCCTCAAGAGTTTGTCATCATGTCAATAAAAATCAAGTTAAAGACTTCCTTTAAATATGGTTTAGGAAGTTAAGAAAAAGGTAGTCCTGCACGAAGAGGTCAGAAAGTTATGTACCTGAGGGGCCAGTAACCTTTATGAAATGGTAAAGTGTACCGCATGCTCGTCAAAAAGCTATATGGGTCATATGAGATAACCCTTTTGAGTGACTGTAGTTTTTCTTTGAGGCACTCTGTGTTTTACTTCGAGATGGCCTCGTTGTGCTTTTTGTTTTGTTTTGAGTTTGAATGAAATATTTTTTAAGCACAAAGTTGAAGCACATTGTGGATAAAACTACATTCATTGTGAGACTGTTTTAAAAATATGTAAAAACATGGTTGATAAGACCTGCTTGTTGTTATTATTTGTAGCATCAATGTTTTCCGGTGAACTCATCCTTACTCTGGAAAAGTGAAAAAGAATGTGCTTTTCCTTCATGCATACACATGTTCACTGAAAATGTTACAGGACTTCATTCAATATATGTTGGGGAATTTAGAGGCCTTAGGTTGAGAGTAACGTCTTCACATGATAATCAATAATTTTCCCATATAAAAATATTGTTTTATCACCATTGAGTGCTAGGGTGCTAGGTTTAACTGTGGCAAATGGATTTTGGGTCAGGAAAAAAATCTTAAAGAAGAAGGTAAATGATGACCACTGTGACACCCTCAGTTTTCATATCTTGGTAGTCTTGATGTGATGTAATTTTAGGCCTCTTGGCAAACATATTTAAAATGCACACTTCCAATTATTTTGTCATCTCTGTGATGAACTGTCCCTTCTCTTGTAAGGGGGTACAGGGTCATAGGATTATTCATCTTAGTGGTGATGTGTCTTTGAAATATAAAGAGAATTGGTCATTTCATTTTAATGGTATCTTAGTGGCTTATCAGTACATGTGATCTCCTCCAGGCATGATGATGGGCGGTCCGGCTGTACCAGCAACAAGCATGGCCGGCTCCTACCAGGTTGGCATGGGCCAAGATGCTGCTCCGTATGGAGGCATGCAGGGCTCTCAGGCAGCTATGCATTCCCACGGCTCCCAGCCAGGCATCATGGGTCAGGCCTCACAGCCAGGCATCATGGGTCAAGGGTCACAACCAGGCATGATGGGACAAGGGGCGCAGGCAGGCATGATGGGTCACCAGCAGTTTGGAGGGGACCAGTACAACCAGTACCAGGCCAGCGCCATGTCCAAGATGGCTCACGGACAGGGCATGATGATGGGAGCTCAGCAGGGACCCTTCAGCCCATCCATGAGTGCTGGGATGATGCAGCAGCAACAGCAGCAGCCCCAGCAGCAAGCACCACCACAGCAGCAGCAGAGTGGTTACCCTGGTTACGGCATGGCGTCTCACGCAGGTCACCCCCAGCAATCCATGTCACAGATGGCGGCTCCCATGATGTCTCCCAACTCCACCTGGAATCAGAACCAGACTAGTCCCACACAGCCAACACAGCCTCTAGGCCAGTACATGTCGCCAGCCGGGCCTCAAGGCCAGATGTCACCGTACATGAATCAGGGCTACAGACCACAACAGATGTCTCAGATGAATCAGTTTAACCCCACCAACAAGATGGCAGCACCTACCTCTCCTTTTATGCGTTCCCCCAATCCGATGCAAGCTGGAATGCCGAGTCCCCCGGCGTCCATGAACATGATGGGCCAGATGCAGGTGCATGGGAGTCATGGCAGCATGACATTCTCCTCACACCAAGTCCCACCCTCCTCCTCCCAACACAATCCTATGATGCAGGGCGGCTACAACTCCTCCATGGGACCAGGCATGCCCGCTTCGGTCACCTCACAATTCCCCGGGGATATGATGGCTAGTCACGGGTCCAACCAGATGAGTTCGGGGGGCATGCCCCAGCATTATCCTGGCTACCCCGGTGGACCTCCGCAAGCCATGGCGGCAGACGGATCAGCGGTGGTGAGACCAACCCCTCCACACTTCCAGACAAGTCCGAGCCCCACCAGCGCCTACTGTCCCCCATACCCCAGCATGGCTCAGCCCCGGCCCAGCAGCAGCACCCCATCCCCGCGCCCCACCCCACCCCCACAGGCCATGGCAGCCAATCATAGCAGCAGCTCTCAGGGATCTTACGGCCAGTCCAGTCTGCAGCAGCTGGAGCAGCTAGTCTCTCCGGGACACGGAGCCAACAGCATGTCGGGCTCCAACCCTTACCAGCAGCTCATGCAACAGAGTGCCACTGCTCCCGCAAGTGGTAACTCTTCTATGCCAGGACAGCCTCTACAGCAGCAGCAACAACAGCAACAGCAAAGCGCAGCATACAGCTCGTCAAATTTCCAGACATCCATGGTTCCCTCAACAGTGGGCATGACGTCTGGAGTTCCGGGTCAAGCCCCAACAGGCCCACCAGCCGGACAGAGTGTGATGAACATGCCTGGTCAGATGGGACACATGCAAGGTTACCAGGGTCAAGGTCAGCAGATGGGCAGTCGGCCGCCGACACCAAGCGGACCCCTTAGCCCCAATCAGAGTGTAATGTCAGGTGCGGCGGGGCTAGAGATCCAGCGGTTGGAACAGCAGCTTCAGCAGCTCATGGCCATGCCTCAAAGCCAGCAAGCCTCACAGCAGATGCTAGATATACAGGAGAGATTGCGTATCCTGCGCTCCCAGCACCAGCTCCAAATGCAACAGCAACAACAGCAGCAGCAGCAGACCCCTCAGATACGACAGCAGGCACCACCAGTACAACAGCAGCAGCCCAGAGGGAAGGCCAGAATGCAGCAACAGCAAGCACAGCAGCAACAGCCACAGATGATGCCCACCCAGCCTGGACAGATTCCCCAGATCCGCCCCATGAGAGCGGTAATCCCACCCCACCTGCAGCCCATGCAGTTGAACGGCCAGTCGATGCAAATGCAGCAACAGCAGCAGCAGGCGCAGCAGTACAACATGGCGGGCAGCATGGCACAAGCACAGATGGGCATGCAACAGACGCCAGGTCTACATCAGCAGTCTATACCTTCACCACAGAAAATACAGCCTTTCCAGGTGAGTGTAGACATTTTTTTAAATTATACGTACCCTACCCTCAATTGCTCTCCTAACTGCATGGTCTGGAGTTTCTCTGTTTTCTCACTTCTCTTAAAGATTGTGCAGATAAGTATTGAATTTAATAATTTATTCCCTTCTGAACTTGTATCGTTGCCCACAGAAATGTTAAATGACAATATCACTGCTGAGTGAAATTTCTAAATCATAGAAAACTGTCTACGTGGTGAGTTGTAGGTCCCATGTTGAAAAAGTGAAAAAATAGCTTGCTTTGTTTAAGCCAAAAGTGGCTACCAAAATTCGGAATGGTAAAATGAGAAGTTATGTTTGAAGAGCAGTCTCAAATAGAATATTTTTAAGGTCAATGTTTGGCAAGGAAACACCATCAGCCTTTTAAGTAAAGTCCTGTTATAAGAACACAGCCTGCACTCAGGAAATAAGTGTTCTTATGTCCATCACGGCTGCTTAAAACCCCTCCTAGGCGGCATTTTATTCCGTGCGCCGCAGAACCGCTCAGGCCGGCACATCCGACCTGACGCGGCCATAAATCCAGTTGACAATCGTGTGCACAACCGTGACCGGCACCGGGCGCAGCTCCCTCGCCAGCGATAACATAATTGCTGGTTTCCCGTAATTGAGACGCTATC
>JAUKPP010265621.1:0-11557 GCA_032273245.1 Phyllaplysia taylori
GCGCGCGCGCGCGCGCGTGTGTGTGTGTGTGTGTGTGTGTGTGTGTGTGTGTGTGTGTGTGTGTGTGTGTGTGTGTGCGTGCAAGTGGTAGAGACGGGTGGATGAGACAGTAAGGATGGCTTTCACAATGTCCGTGCTAAATGTAGGGCTATGTAGATGGTTATATATATACATGTAGATGAGCCTGGCCTGCAACCGACAAAACAGGTCAATGGACGCTCCGCCTTACTGAAAACATCAAGCGAAAATAGATTAGACTTGATACCATACGTGGGGGCAAAGACCAAAGATACCAGCTATTCATATTCACTCCCCCCAAAACAACAAGAATAGAAAAAAAAACCAAAAAAAAAAACACAAGAAAAACACCAAACAAATAAGGCAACCAACAACAAAACAAATAAAAAGGAAACGGCAAAAAAACCGCATAGGGGCCTACGCCCTTTTTTCTATCAAATTGTTGTACTAGGCTACTTAATAACTGTGCTGTAAAGCATTGTTTCATTTTCAATGCAGAGATTTAGGATTTAGGGGAAAACACTCATCTGATGGGTCGAAATGATTTGTCTGTTACTACAGATGACTGGTAGAAAAGGCAAACAAGAAGATTTATAATTGGCGTTGACTAATGGTTAAATAATAAACGACATTATTATTATTTGATGACAAAGATGAAACCGGAAATATAAAACTTTTCCTCGGATTTTGTCTAGCTCTGCGCATGCGGCAATTAAGGAAGTTTTTGACAATACGAATATCGAATACTAAGTGCTTTCAAGGAAACTAAATTGAAAAGTATCGAGTTTGCCATATAATTCGATTAATCGATTTTTATTAAATATGCTCTTTTCCATTCAGAATGCACAGAAGGTTCAAAGAGAAATCAGTTTAAAACATAAAATCTATTAGACTTGAAAGCGATCAGCACATGGAGCTGAGGAACTGGTAATTGTGGATCAAATCCATAGGCCTATAGGCCTACTCTTCACGTATCACATCCAACAGAACTAATTCACAAAAGCAAGCAGCAAGCGTTAGCAACTTTATTATGAACAAATTTTCTGAGTTAGCTTACATAAGAAAAACGTGTTTGCCACCAGGCTTTTCAATAAAAATGATATTTGTCTTCTACCCACTCTTTTATAAACAAAAAGAGGTCTATCATATAATCAACAGAAAAATTAACACCCCCCCCCCGCCCCCTTTCTTTCTGCTCACATTTCTGCTTTGAAAACATCATCCTTTGCAAATGCAATCGTGTTATAGTATTTTTAAAATTATAGAGCATCCCTAACCAAAATCCCAATTGCCGTCATATTGTTATGTTGATTTTTCTATCAATAGAAAAACAACATCGTGCTGTTTGCTTCAATAGCCACGATCGATTATTATTTGATATAGTTTTCAAATATAATGCAATCGAGTATGTAATATCGATACAAGTCGAGACCACCATTACTCTGCGCTTTCAATATGGCGGAGCTCGGGAAGCTGCAGGTCTTGAATGATATAAACAGACACTCAGTGGGCTTCCGTTTGTAAATTATGATACGACAGTGTTGTGTCTGTTAGCTTGAAGCATGTATATACCTTGCTGTAGGTGTTGACTCCTCCGAAATGTCTTCAGAAGCAGACCTTGAGAAGGCTATTCGTGATGCTTTGAAGACTTGCACAACCAATCAGTCAATGATAGTCTACACGTCCAAACATCTGGAAGAACTGAGGACACAATGTGCATCTACGGACAAAATAACACAGATAGAGATAAAAGATGCGGAAGTGAGTATAAGGCCAACATTGTATGTTTTGATTAAGTAAAAATTAGCGCCGAGCATTCAAATTTGTTGCCGAAAGTTTGTATACTTCGCGTTGTTACCCCCCCTCCTCCTCTTCTTTTCTCTTCTTCAATCTTGTTTTCTGATTACTGAATCCTTGAACTCTCAGCCATGCCACTTGTTTTTATTTTCAAGTAGTTATGTTTTTTAAATTTTATGTCATTATGGGAATCAGCGCATTGTACTAAGGTTGCCACGGCTTTCTTAGGGATGACTTGCGTAACGAGGGACCAGTTTGATGAATAGTTTGATTCAGCACATCAACAAACCTACCTTAGCCTTCAATTTCAACCTGCTCACGCTGACTTAGTCCACTTTTAACTTTACAATTGAGCATCATTAAGCGACTGAAGATCCATGTAGGTTTAACAACAACCTGTAGCAATAATCGGTTTGACAACATAGCAACATTTGAGGGTTTTTGGTCCTGGAGAGTAGGCCTACATTCATTAAAGTTAAAGTTAAGTCATAGATGCAGGTAGGTGAAGATTGAATTTTGTAGAAAGCACGAAATTGGTCTTTTAAGCAGACCTTTGTTTCAAAGTGATACAAAGGTGATGTTCTCAGTTCTAAATTGTGGGGATGCCCAATTATAGCAAGCCCTGCCAGAAAATGTCTGGAAACTAAACCATGAATTGCGTAACTAGGAGAAAGTGCACTTCTCAGTTGCTTACAGATATAATAAAAAGTTTATTTAAAGCAGTTGTCAGGAGTAATTTTTTTCAACTGGAAATCTTTGTCTCTTCTGCCCTGAATTTTCATATATAGGACTTTAAGGCAAAATCATACTATTTATCAATCCACTAGACCGGGTATTATCAATGACTTTACCAGCATCTGTGGTGTAATGGTTCTAAGGCCCTTCGCCTATCATGCGGAACAACCAAGTTTGATCCCAGATGAGGACAATCTGTGTTTTTCTGCTGGGTTTGTCCCTCTTGTTTGCTCTGACAGGTAGGATCGAAGTGGCCTGTCCCTCAAATGACCTTACAGTGTTGGAAGGGACATAAAACTGGTAACCAAAACAATCAATGACATTGTCATCGGAAAACAAAGCATGTACCGTGGTTTCTGGATAGGAAATCACTTCGAGGAAAAAGTTAAAATGTGTTTCTTCAGGTTGCTTCAGTGGAGACCCATCCTTTGCTAGTCTGTTATTTCATTCCCAAATAAATTGGAGTGATGCTACTCAGTGATTTTGACATAGGTCTGCTATTTGTGCTGACAGGTCGTTAAGTTCACTGTCTTGGTCTGACTGGAGAGCTTAGAGCGTGTAGAACAGTTAGGGTGTCTGAGAAAAGGAACTGGTATATTCCTGCCCCTTTGTAATAGCATCCTCAGCTGATCCACATGTAGACTTACATTCATATCTCCTTTGGATAGTACATATTGAGGTACTCAGAGGCAAGAGCTCTTCTCTGGAAGCAGGTCTTTGAGTCCTTTTTTCTCACTCTAGGGTTGCTGCTTGAAGGTTTAGTGATATCTCTTCGTCTCAAGCAGGCTTGGCGCCAAAATGACCATACAGAGTCATTGGAGCTGTAAAACCCCAACCAAACAAACAAACAAACAGTGCGGGGATGTGATGGAGCATTGGCAAATATTGATGTCCAATTCTTTCTAGATCTTTTGAGCCAGTCTTACCTATTTTGCTTTATTCTGATTTGCATGAGATGGCTCCTCTGCCCTCTTAACTTTGCTGTTTAGGTGAAGATCGTCTTAGTGCCCATAGAAATGATTTTTTAAATTATATTGCAGCATTATAATTATCACATGTACTATAATTCAATGTTTTTATTTTTGTGTCAAATGTAAATCTAAAATTTTTTTTTTTTTCTCAATAGAGCAAGCTTATTTGGATGGTTGGAAATCAACTAGTGGCCAAACAGAAACTGAATGTGGACAATGTACCTGAAGCACTGAAGGAGCTCCCAAAGCTGGAACTCTGGCTGAGGATTGTTGGCATTCCAGAGTCTGCCATCAAGGTAAGCCCATTCTTTTTCAGGGTTTTGAAGGCACAAATCGTACGTCTAATTAGCTGGTCAGGATTTAGCATCTCTTATCTCATATTATCTGTCTCCTGCTTTTTTTTATGCAAATTTGTAAATTTTACAATAGTTTCACAAAACTATTGATATCCAAGGAACTTGTAATAGAGTTGTCCCATACTCAATAAAAATAGTAACAACAGTGGGATTTCCAAGGGGAGGGGGGAGGGCTCTGCACCTAAATGCACTGTAATAAAAAATAACCCTTGAGTTTTTCTAGCATAGTTATCGAGTAAGGCATTAAACTATTGTAATGTTGGATTTAAAGGCAAATGTTGAATTTTTGTGTTTTAACCAGGAAATTCTTGATGAAGGCTTGACTTTCTCGGATCTGATGAACATGGAGCGTGACCAGCTCACTCTGCTGCTCCAGAAGCTCAACTGCTCTGAGCTGGAGATCAAGACATTACTGACAGCATTCAAGAATTTGAGAGCATGTACAGGTAAGAATTTATATATGATAACAAAAACTTGTTTTTTTTTTTCTGTTCAGGCTCCAGATTTACCACTGAACCGATTTCGACCATTTAGGGGGGGGGGGGGATTGTCCTGATCTTAACTGTGTGCTTGTTTGGCGTTATCAATAAAACAAACCAACATTTGAATGTGATCATTTTTTAAAATGTTTGTTCTCAACTCTATGTTTTAAGTTCTACGTACTTTCACTTTGAAAGTAGCTTTCAGATCAACTACTTATGTGTGTGTTTCTGAAAAAATTGGAAAAATTGTACTCTGGGTCAAAAGTTTTTGGGGACTGGGAGAAGTCTTAAGTGTGGGTTCCAACAGTGGCAGTTGGCTTAATGTCTAAGAAAGAACAGTATGCGGGAAAGATCAGTTGAGAGAAGGATATGGGTACCATTACATTTATTATAATAGAGACAAAATTAATATTATTCCATGCAATGGACAGGGATTTGCACTAGTTAAGTAAAAACAAAAACAGAACGTAATCCAACTTCAAAATGGTGGTTATGGTATCACCATGTTGTTAACATTTGAGCAAAATGTTTTGTTTCAAGTCAAGAGAGACATTATTCAAAGAAGCAGTCGGGGCTTACCTGTAAGGTGGTGCCTGTTCCTGATTTTACCATTCTGTCGACAGGAACGGAGTGGTAAGATAAAGAAATAAATTTTCCCGTCATCTTTTATATGAACTAGTTTGTCACCCATTGTTGTATTTCATTTTTATCAAGTTTGTGTTTATATGGCAGAATTTTTTTGGTTTTTGTAAACATTAAAATTGATTATTTTCTTACTGATTACACCCTTTTTAAAGCTTTTTGCACAATGATAAGGTGACGACCAAGAGTAGGCTGTGTGTACTGTAAACATGTTTGTTTTGTGATGTGAAGATAGATGACTCTGGTGTGGAAAATCCTGTAGTAGAATTATCTAACATTAGTTTCCTTATGTTTTTTATAGCACTTCACCATCTGTTGCTTTTTTTTTTGTTTTGACAGAAAAACAGCTCCTGGGTCAGTCAACGTCTGAGCATGACTGGCACTTCACAGACTTGGCGTGCCTGCAAGCCGCTGCGGTGGCCGCCACCTCTGCCTCACGGTCCACTACCAGCAGTCCAGCTGCGGGGAACTCGCCAAAACACCAGGGCAGGATTTCCTCATCAACCTCCTCTGCAACATCCCTGTCATCTGTGGAAACGTCCTCGACCCTCAAATCCGACTCCAACCCTGGTTCAGGCCAGGGGAAACCACCCCAGCATCCCCCTTCCGTCATGTCCAACAGCATCACAGATATGCCTCCTCCGCGGAGCACGCCCTCTTCCCCAGTTCCATCCCCACACACGTACAATGGTTCCCCACCGGCAACCCGCTCAAAGTCTGTTAGCAGTGCAGCTGTAAAATATCCCATCACGCCCCCTCCCAAGAAGGGTTATATGCTGTTTCCAGAATCGTCCATCACTAAGAGTAAAAGCCACGAAAGCCAGCTGGCAAACAAGGTGGTGGACATTGATCCTGTGAGGTGAGTCACGGTTTTTATTTTCTGTTTGTGTAAGCTTTTTTATTTTTCTGTCCTCGTGAGAATTCATGTTCACACCGTTTCTTTATTTTGTTTTATCTGTATAGTCTTTTGACTTCTCTTGTTTCAGGAAAAGTGGAAAAATAGGGTCTGTTTTATAAAGTACACTTTGATGAATTAAGCAATCCCTGAATATTTTTCACAATTTGAAAGCAATTTTCTCTTGAAAATTATTTTTTGGGTTATCCCAAGTTGATAAAGATAGATGAAAAGCATTTTTTTTATCTTTTTCACCAAATCTTAAGAAAAAGAAATAAATTTGGAAGAATCATGTTTAAAAAAATTGTGGATTACGAGGTTTCATTACTCCACCAGCAATCTTTTGATATGCATCATAATTCATAAGGCTTAAATGGATAAATTTTAGAGTCTAATACTGGACCTTGTAGGAATTTTATGAAAAGCGTTACCCATTCTTTCTCTGGAGACAAGCCTTATAGGATAAGATCCATCAGATGCATGCGAAACAAAAATGGCACTGAATATCGCTTTTGGTGTATGGAAGGAGACATTTGTAATATCACAGCTCAGTTTACCAGCATCTGTGGTGTAGTGGTTAGGTTCTTCACCTATCAAGAGGCTCAGGTTCGATTCCCACATGAGGACAAGTGTCTACGTCTTTCTGTTGGGATCCGTCCCTCTCAGCCTTGGTGGCCCCAACAGGCAGTGTTGAAGTAGCCCATCCCATAACCTTAGAACGTTACAAAGGAAGTAACACTAAAACCCAAATCAAACAGCTCCATTTGCAATAGTTGCAAAAGCTATCAATGCAGGGAGAAGTTTCAAACTTTTGATGAAGTCCTCTTATAATGTTGAATCCATGCTGGATCCTGTCATGTATTCTTCTATTTATGCTACTTTTACTCACTTGCAAATCATGACTGGCATCATCAGGATTTTAGAAGTCTTTTATGGGCCTAAAATCCATATCTTGATATATACATGCATCATAATGCATAAATAGGTAAATTTTAGAGTCTAATACTGGACCTTGTAGAAATTTTATCAAAAGCTTTGCCCACTCTTTCTCTGGAGATGAGCCCCATAAGAAAAGATCTATCAGACGCATGTGAAATAAAAAATGGCACTGTGTGTTACTGTCCCACTGAATGCCCCTTTTGGTGTCTGCAGGAACAACAAGAGAAAGCCTCAAGGCATGAACATCAAGCTCAGCGGTAGCCACGAGGTGCTGTTCCGTCGTCGGCTGTCCACAGATGGCTCAGAGACTGGGAGCCGGGGGCCCTCAGGTCACACCTCCCCTGTCATCTCCTCCCCGATCCGATCCCCTCCTTACAAGCATGACCCGAGTGCTGGGCAGATTGATGATCACTCCAAGTATTCCAGTAAGCATGCACTGGGACAGTTGCCCTTCTCTCTGTGTGTGTGTGTGTGTGTGTGTTTCTCTCTCTCTCTCTCTCTCTCTCCCCCTCTCTCTCTCCTCTTGTCTGTCTCTTTCTCTAACTCTCGCTCCTCCCTATTTTCCTCTACCCCTCTCCTCTCCATTCATCCTCTCTCTCTCTTTCTCTCGTTCTCCCTATCCCTCCGTTCTCTTCCACTCTTTCTTTATCTGTCTCTCTCTCTCTTTGTCTCTCTATCTTCTTTCTCACTTCCCCTCATTTCTCTCTTTTTCTCTAATGATAATATTGATTCCTCCAGTATGAGCTTTCTATCTTGTGTTGCGTGCTTGTTAGTTGCACAATGTAATATGTAGGCTGTCATTAACCAGAGCATTTCATCAAATAATCCTATTGCAAATAACCATTTAGATCAAGATGCCTAGTAGGAAGTAACAGTCTCAACTTCCTGCAAAATATTGTTAGAATAGGCCAGTCAATGTTCCTGATTTTCTTGGGAATCTCCCGAAGTGAAGTATTATGGCTGACTTTGTGAGATAGGGTGGATATTTTCCTTGGAAATATAACTTTTAATCAATCAGTAAAAGCTATTGTAATTTCAATTTGTATTTCTTGTGTATTCATGGACAGGTAATAGTTCAATCCCTTGCTCGATATTTATTCTAGAAAAACACACGGTTATATTTATTGCAGTGCATTTAGGTGCAGATCTGCCCCCTCCTCTCCGGAGAACCCCATTGTTGCTACTATTTTTATTGAGTATGGGACAGCTCTCTTGAAGCATTAGTTCTCATATTGGCGGTCTGGCGTTACGTGATGAAAATGAAATAATTATTTCAATGGTGTGTTTCTGTCTGCATGTCTCTTCAAATTCAAATGTTCAACTTGCGTTTTCCTAATTCACTTTCTGAAAAAGGATGGCAAACCTGTTACAAGACCACGGATCTCAATATTCTGCTATTTCACAGATTTCCGCTACTGCCATTTCCTCCTCTAAACCCTCAATTGGTATGAAATGACCTTGCTTTGATAAATTGGTGGTTTCTATTTCATCATTCTAGGGTTAAACCGTATAATTTATAATTATGGGTGTCTCACGAAAATGGTCCTCGGTCGCAATAACGCAGAAAGTTCCTCCTTTTTTAAAATTCTTGAGACTCATGGAGACGTAAGTCATTAAATGGCGTGGATGCAATCTCAGTTCCTTTTGATAGATTCCCCTCTGTAGACTGTATCATAGTTGTTCTCACTGCGTTGGATTTGTTGTGTTCCTTGCGTAGACATTCCTCTTGCAATGTTTTGAGGCTGACTTTATATAATCTCTTATGTTTGCGAGTGCTGAGAGACAATTTTTATTTAGAAGTGAGTGTTTGTTAAACACGTCATTACTGCTTTTCTGACAACAGCATTTTGTTAAACACATCGTTACTGCTTTTTTGACGAAACAGCATTTTGTTTTTTACTTTCATTTTACCTAATTTTGCTTGAGAGTGCTGTGTCCTGCACTAAAATAATGGGTTCAGAAGTTTTGGACTTTCTGGTTGCATTTTTTATTAGTTGTACAGTTTGCGCTGAGAAGTTTTGTCTTATTTTTTTGGTGTTTTTTTTTTGTCTTTGTTTGATACAGCAAAGATTGTACAAATCAGTTCTTTTCTTAACTTTACAAGTAATGGATAATAATGATGGATTAATTGCATTTATATAGCGCATATTCCCGCTTGAAAGTAGGCTCTATGGGGTTTACAATCAATATAACCCCAGCAGACGAAGTCATTTAGAAACCCTCTCAACTTTTTGGGAAGCGTACAGTTTATTACATATCTAGTCTTTTTCCTTTGCATTTTGCTAAATCATTAAAGTTGTAGTTTTGGTGGTTCTCTTCTTACTGGCACTGATGAGAAGTCACATGACTGGCATCTGTGGTGTAATGGTCAGGCTCTTCGCCTATCATGTAGAGGATAGGAGTTCAATCCCCACGTTGCATGAACATCTCTATCTTTTCTTCAGGGATGTTCTGTTTCCGCCAGCATAGGTTGGTCCTAACAAGCAGGGTTGAAGTAGCTTGCCTCTTAAAGATGTTATATTGTAACAAGGTGCATAAAACAAAAACTCAACCAAACTAAAGACCTTTGGGTGGGTCAGGGGTGAAAGATTTTGGTAAATTCCGGCAATTTGATCGAGATTTGACTTGCCTGTCGGAATTTTTAGCCTGCTATTGGTTACATGTATTTGTTTTGCTGAGTGCCAGCAATTTGTACAATGAACCTCCGTGTGTTAGCCTACATAGTCTGGGGTGCTACACTAAATCTAACCAGCAGTTCTTACTACTTCACCTCCACCTCGCTTTCACTAATGACTACAGCCTATATGGTAAATCATAAATATAGCAGTTCAGTACAATTTTCTAGGGGCAGTAATCTTCACCAGAATGTACAGTTTTTTTGTGTGACAAGGTGTTTGTTTGCAGATTTTTTCATTTGCGCCAGCTTTGACCCCTTGGATGGGGCTCTTCTTACTGCTCATGAGAATTCTTACTTGAATGATAGTGGAGAAGCTTTGCCAGAATAATGTGTGCATGGTTCAAATAATTTGAAAGCAGTATGAAAACTCTTGAATGCCAAGTTGGAAATGTGAAGTGAAGGGATCTGTACCAGGGATATAAAGAACTTTTTTTTTTTAAAAGGACACAACGTCGGGGCCGAGTTGGGATTCGAACCCGCAACCTCACAGTTACAAGTTTGGCAGCCCAACCACTAGGCCACAGACGCCATATTTTTTATATTCTAAAAGACTAGTACTGTTTTAAAGTTTACAATATTTCTTAATTGGTTATTTTATAATTTTTTAATCGAACCTTTCTCCCAGAGAAACATTTAATCTTTTTCTCTACAAAGCACAATACTTGGCAATAAATCAGGTGGGGTAGATAAGATTGTTTTAGGGAGAATATCTCTGTTTTTCTACTTGGACGGTGTCCTTCTCAGCATTGATTGGCCTGACAGGCAGGGTCGAAGTAGTCAGTGTCTTAAATGACTTTACAGTGTTACAAGATACATAAAGCCGAAACCAAACTGGATCAAGAATTTCTCATTGCACTAGCTGTATTATATAAGTAAAACTCACAGAAATGAAGCAAAAAGTTTGTTTCTCTGGGCAGTTTTTTTTTTACTTAATATAGGTGGAATGTGTGTGTCATATATAAATATAAAAAAAACTCTGAAATTTCTCTAATACTGGAATCAAATGAAACTGTGATGAACATTTTCAACATTGCAAGGGCAGTGCATTAACCAGTGTTGTAACTGCGGAATAGTTGCTGCTAATGAAGCACTTTAGATTCCATTGCTGATTGATGCTGAATGGCAAACATGTTTTCTTTCATGTAATCTGCATTTCATTATCCATAACATCGCTTCTTTTCTTATGGACCTAGTGTTCTGGTATATTCTTAATACAGTATTGTCATGGTGCTTCCAATATGGCCTAACTAATTTTTTGCACTTCTAAGACAGTGGGGGGAAATTGATTTGACCCGACTCTTTGTTATAAGGAAAATCATTACGGAAATATTAGATTTTAGCTAAAGCACCTGGCACCTTTGAACAAATGTAATACCAAATGATGCACTATTATGTGGGGAATTACGTAATGGGCTTATTCCTAAATGACCTTAGTTGGACTAAGGCCATTTTGGAAGCACCATTTCGATACGTTTTGTAATTGTTTTTTTAAAAATATGTTTTGTAATTTATGCTCTTGTATCATTTATATTACAGACACACTTACAGTTCCCAAATCTCCAAAGACACCCTTAAAACTCCACCACCAGATTTATCATAGGTAAGGCATGTTTTACTTTTGCTTTAGTATTTTGCAAATTGTTGATTAGATTTTAATTTAGGAGAACATCCAATTTGAAAATTGTATTTATATTTGTGGAAGTTGTCGTATTTTTTATTATTTAAAAAAAAGAAAGAATTTGTCCCATGTCCTGATATGGGGTGCCTGTTAGTAGAGGAATTGATAATTATGCGTTGGAGGTAATAGAATGAACACTTTGCTATATAGTGCAGTAGGTATAGATCTCTTAATATGCATAGGAAGTTGTCAGTTGAAATGAGACCATTGTGGGTTTGTGAGGGTCAAACATTCAGGTTTATCACTTCGGTCAGTTATACTTGATGGTCAACTTTTGAAGGGCGATTTTTTATAAAAGTTTTAGTTTTGAATTATGACGTCATGATAAGAGAGAATAAGAAGGAACAAAAATAGGGTGGGAGGAGGG
>JAUKPP010265632.1:0-11557 GCA_032273245.1 Phyllaplysia taylori
CGCCCCCGCCCCCCCCCGACAGAGAGAGAGAAAGGTGGAAATTCAATTTTATGACAAAAATAAATGAGAAATTATGAGTAATTAAATCTGAATAGACAAAAAAAACAAGCTGCCGATGAAATAACTCAAGACGATGAGGATTTATCTCATAAATATTTACAGGCCTCCTTGGTCGGGTCTTAGAGAAGAGAAGGGCCATGGGACTGGTGCACCTCGGACCAGCGTCAACTCATGAGCCTTCACAAACTAAATGCCCATGTCAGAAATTTTTTTCCGAGTGCTGTTTTCTGAGCCCACTTCAATTTCCGTTTCATAACACGAGAAACTTTTTTTCCAAATTGCAAACCTGTTTTCTTTACTCTTTTGTAACTCTACCTTTTCTCACATCTTTATTTTTTTCTCTCTCTCTCTCTCTCTGTCTATCTCACCCTCTCTCTCTTTCTTCCGCGCTCTCACTCTCTTTTCTCACATTTCTGATTTTTTCTCTTTATTTTTCTGTTGGTCTTCCCCCCCCCCCTCTCTCCCAGTTAATCTTCCTAAGAGTTTTGTTCTCTTTTCAGTGTCTCTTCATATTCATATCCTCCAGTCTCTCTCGTTTTCTTTGTTCCCTAATCTGCCACCTCTCTTTCATTCTTCCACTTTTTTTTTCCTACCAATTCCAAAATTATTTCGCCACTAGGCAGTAACAACACTTTGATCAAAATCCCTTAATCAGAAAGCCATTAGGCTGCAAGGTTTTTTCGGTGCGCAACAAGCAGCCAATTAAAGTCTTTGCGTCCACAGACTCCCCGTAGGCCGAAATGCAACTGCGGTTAATCGAAACAGAAGAAGAGCTCGAGGCAGGCAATTTAAAAAGAAGAACAGCACCTCTTTTGTTTTATTGTCTGTCAGTTGTTGTTGTTTGACAGGAGTATCTTATTTTAGTTTGGTATCTAGTTTTACGTCCCTTGCAACACTGTAAGGTTATTTAAGTGATGGGCTGCCTAGACCCTGCGTGCCAGGGTTTTTTGGGCTGAGGGGTATTATTAATCTAAGCAGAAAAATGCAGATACCCATCGAATCTGCAAGGTGCATCCGACTCGAGTCTTCTGTGTGACAGGCAAAACCCTAACCAATACACCACAGACGCCGGGACCTGCAGTTGTTGTTTCTTTTTTTCTTGGCCAGGAGTGCCTCATTTTTATAATAGGCCTACACTACTCCATTATCATAACTAGTTAAAACTTTTCTTTTATGTTTGAGCGTAAAATATTATAAGCAAGTTGCCGATTAGTTGACAACCTTTTGTCTTCAAAATCATAAAATGTGAAAACAAGATGTTGGACCACTGAATATGATTTATAAAGACTTGATATGAGGTTGTAATGAGTCCTATAGAAAAACAAAGTTGAGTTGCAATGGTAGAGGTATTTGATGATTTGCTTGTTGTTTCTCTTTGTGTGTGTGAGGTGTAAAGGCACTGTTGACACCACGTTATAAGTCAGTTTCGAGTTATTAATTTATAGAGGGACCAGCTTCTTTGACTGTTATAGCCTATCATAAGTCACCAGTGCCAGGAAGTACATCGGGACCAAAACAACAACAGCAACAACAGCAACAACAACAACAACAACAGCATTAAATAATAATATGCAGAAGTAACAGCCACACTAGGGCGCCCTCCAACCCTCCACATAATTAATGGACCACCTCTAAATACGTCATGAATCATCTCCGTCCCACGAGCTTTCCAAGACAGAATAGATGACAAACAGACTTGAGTGGCCGAGAGTCTACCGGGACGATCCATAAAGACTCCAATTTCTACAGAAGTGTAGGGCACGACACTGAAAGGTTGGGCGATGTAGTTGTGGAGCCAGAAGGCAAACACACTGAGGGAGAAGCGGCGTCTGTTGGGTAGGGGTTCGAGTCTTGTTTTGGATATAATACTGTTATCTTTGTGTCTGCTGGGATGTTGTGTCACTCCCATCTGGCTAAAACAGCGAAAGATGTTGGCACCTCTATAAACAACTAACTTTAAAATGCATCAATCCCAGCCTGAGTTAGCCCTGGCAGACAGGGTCGAAGCAGTCCGCCTCTCAAATTGGTCTACTTTGTTACAAGAGACTTAGAGGCAACGAAAAAACTGAAAGAGAGAGAGAGAGAGAGAGAGAGAGAGAGAGAGTGGGGGGGGGAGAAATATAGTGTGTGAAGTAAGAGAAATGGAGCAGGTGACATAGGTGACAGAGAGAGAGAGAGAGAGAGAGAGAGAGAGAGAGAGAGAGAGAGAGAGAAGGAAACATAGAGACACAGAGAGAAAAAAGTCCTAACAGAAAAGGATGTTCGGAAAGGAGAGAGAGAGGGATAGAGTGGAAGACGGAGAGAAGTGCTTAAGTTGAGAGAGAGAGAGAGAGAGCGAGAGAGAGAGAGAGCGAGAGAGAAAGAAAAAGATAAAAAAAAAGGAGGAACTTAAGAGAGAGGGAAAGAGAGAGAGAGAGAGAGAGAGAAAGAGAAAGATACTGAGAAAGTGAAAAGAAAAGAAACAAGATCAAAGAGGAGATACGAAACTGGGTCAAGCTGAAAGGTTTTTCCTCACGTCAATGTACAGGTCAGAACAACCAGGCCCAATCTCCTCTGTTTGTCCTCATGCAAAAAACCCATACTATTCAACCTTGACCTAGTAGCTCTGTCCAGAGACCTGACCACCACAACATGGCACCGAGGAGCTCCTCGCATGGCACGCATCACGTGATCAACTAAGGGGGGTCACTCAACTCACGTGAACAGGAACTAGTAGGCCAACACTTGATGGGAACATAATTTCTGGCCGAGGACAACTAGAGAGCATTGTTAGCGGCACGTAGGAAAGGCTTCGTGTTTGGGACCGAGCTGTAACCCCCTGGAATCTAGTTCGCTACGGGTCTGGCCCGAAAATTGTGGTTTCACGAAGGGCCCTATTAAGTGGTCTGAGATGAAAATGGAACCCCCGCTTCTTGGCTAAAAGCCTGTCCGATTTGCTGTTGGACGAAGGAGGCATCAGGGCTCCCAGGTCGATAGAGAAACACTCAAAGGGGTTGAGTCACTTGCTAGTTTGAGTCTTTAGGTTTGACAACATGCCTGATTTTCTCGTATTTTCGTATTTGGCGTCCAGACGTTAGGAAAATTGTTTCCAAATGAGGAGTCCTTTTTGCTGTCAATAGTATTTCAAGCTTGCATAATATGTATGAGAATGGATAGGGGGGGGGGGTCGGTATATGTGCGTTTCTGTGTGTTTGTGAGTGAGTTAATGGGCGGGTGATTGAAAGAGTGAGGTAGTAAATGAGTGGGTGAGAGAGTTCGTGAGTAAAGGCATTAGCAAGTGATTGAACAATCAGTGTCTCTCTGTGTGTGTGTGTGTGTGTGTGTGTGTGTGTGTGTGTGTGTGTGTGTGTGTGTGTGTGTGTATATGTGTGTGTGCGTGTTTGTGTTCGTGCTTGTGTGAGTGGGAGTATTTGTGTGCGTGCTCGATTGAGTGAGTCAGGCGGAGCGTCCACTGACCTGTTTTGTCCGTTGCAGGCCAGGCTCATCTACATATGATATGAAATTAGCCTGGCCTGCAACTGACAAAACAGGTCAGTAGACGCTCCGCCTAAATGAGTGAAAGTTTCAATGGACGAGTGAGTATGTGAGCCCATGAGCATTTCAGAGGCCACTGTTAGAGGGTATGATCCTTCTTGCAATAGTGACTGCCTATCCCAAAATCTACCCCATTTGATGAGTAAGTAAGCAACATATGGATAAACGTAATTATTATAATATTTGATCTGAGTGAGTGATTGGGTGGGTGAGTAAGTGATTTCGTAGATTGTGTGTGTGAGAGAGGAGATAGAATAAGAATATGAAAGTAAGATAATGAAAGTCGTGGAAAGAGTCCGCGTTCATAATGACATGAGATTGCTCGTGCGACATTCGAGTGTGCGTTTAATTAAATAATATCTAAACTAAGGGGAGCGGAAAACTGAGAGTTTTTAGGTAGAAAACGTGGGGAGGGGGAGTGAGGGGGGGGGGGGTAAGGAATATTATGTATACAGTAAGGGGATGGAAAAAGTAGTAATCGAAATACCAATATATTTTATGGTAAATATTACAAAATATTATACATTTTTTAAAATCAAATTACCAACAGAAACAGGGTACTGGAGCTGCGTTGTAATAGTTAGGCTTTTCGCCTGTTATGCGGAGGATCCAAGTTCAACCCCGAGCGCGGACGATTTGGTTTTCTTTCTGATGGGATTTATCCCCTCTCAGCCCGGGTTAGCCCTGACAGGCAGTGTCGAAGGAGAACGTCATTTAAATGACCTTACAGTGTTTCAGGGGACGTAAAACTGGTAACCAAACCAAGAATAATAAATATGGACAGAATTTGATGAGAGGAGAAAAAAGAAGGAAAAAAGGTTTGGTTATCGCATTTACGCCGCTTGCAACACTGTAAGGTCATTTAAAAGACCCTGGTTTTGGGTTTGGTTTGGTTTAACGGCCCATTCAACATTGTAAGGTCATTTACGAGGCGGGACCTCCGAATTTTACGTCCATCTCCCATAGGACGGGGGTCGGAGCCATGGAAACTTCGAAAAAATCCCGAGGAACCTTCCCAGATTCGAACACGGGACCTTCTCATCTGTAGGCGGGCGCACTACCGCTAGGCCACCGACGCCCCTCACTTCAACCCTACCTGTCAGTGGTGGCACCCCGGGCTGAGAGGGCTAAATCCCAGCAGATAAACGCTGTCGATCGTCCGCATGTGGGATTGAACTCGGGTTTTCCGCATGGCAGTAGAAACATCTTACCATTACGCCACAGATGGTGGTATAGGCAAAGAGCTTATAATTTCATAAAGAGATGCAAGCTCAGTCGGGATTAGTAAGCGGAAAGAGAAAGAAAAATGTATACGCAAAAGAGTATCAACATTCCTACTCTAGCGCGTTACTACGCCATAAGAGAGTAAAAAACTAGAATAATGACGTGGTTGATATGAATCAATATTTATCGCTAATTAATAGGTTTTAGATTAATAATAATTTTGATGAGTTTTTCTGTTTGCTTGTGCACTCTAAAATAAGTTTGTGTCTTGTTCTTTTCATCTGGTACTTATTAAGACTTATTTATTTATAGAGAAGCCAGCTTTTTTGCCATTTTGGCTTGGAACATAGCAGTGTGAAGCCGAACACCACGCGACCTTTTCGGATAGCCGGCAAGGTTGAAGAAACGCGCTAGGAGTTGCGTCACAAAGGGAGGTAAGTTTCGGCTCTCGGTATTCGTTCTCTCCGGAAAAGGGACACGAAAAATAAGATGACGTATCGAATGGACAGAATTTAAAGAGAGGAGAAGATAGAAAAATAGGATCTCATTCATCATGGAAGAAGTCCTGAGGAAGAAGGAAGAAAAATAGTGACGTCACGCCAGCTTTGCTCGAGAGGTTAACGAGGTCATTGAGCTACTGACAACGACAAGCAAACGAGGAGTTCCGGTTAGAAAGGGCAGTAACCCAAAGTGATGTGTCTGCTGCGTGTTGGGATTTCAGGACAGGGTGTGTTCTGATTGCTGTTGATACAACGGCAGAGACGAGTAAAATTCCCCGTTTCCCTCTCTGCCTTTCTCTCTCTCCCCTCTCTCTCTCTCTCTCTCTCTCCCTCTCTCTCTTTATTTCTTTTTCTATATTCCCCTCTCTCTATTTATTTTTCTCCCTCTCTCTCTCTCTTTCTTTCTCTCTCTTTCTTGTTCTCCTTCTCCTCCCTTATCAATCATTCTGTCTCCTCTAATATTCTCCCTATTGCTTTCCCTCTTCATCTCTCTCTCCTTCTGTCTGTATTTCTCTTCCTCTCTCTCTCATTCCTCTTTTATCTTTCCTTCTCCTTTCATTTTCTCCCTTTTCCTTTCTCTTCCTGGTTTTCTCCCCTTCTTCATCTTTCCCTGTCTATCTGTGTATCTGCCTTTTTTTTTTTTTAAATTCCCCTTCTTTCTTTCTCTCTCTCTCTCTCTCTCTCTCTCTCTCTCTTTATCTCTCTCACGCTTTCTGTTGAACCATCTCGCTTAGAAGATTTGTTTTTTTTCAAAAGGTTGTAGGCCTACAATTATTGTTAAACAGGGGAAATTTAGGCTCTAAGTCACGTGTTCGCATGTACTTCATGACATTTGTGGGTTTTTTATGCCATGGAATTTGGGATTTTCCATTGAAAATGCTATGTAAATTGAGCATGGAATCAATATTGTAGTTTTGACTCGAAAGTACCCGCTTATTTGATATTGAAGCAGCAAAGAAAAAAAAAAGGAAAAGACGTCACAACAAAGCCAAAAGAAAATGAAAAAAAGAGGACTTTTTCTTTTTTCCAAAACCTCATTCAACTTGTAACAAGCATGACAATTTTCGAGAGGACAAACCCCCAATGAAATGCCGGGATTCAATGTCCCTTCCGCTCTCGAGGAACAATAAATTACGCACAGTTTACCTCGAGGCGGATTCCAGCAGAAGTAAACACGTCGGCCCACCCGGCGTGAGGGCTGGAATTCCCGCCTAAAATTGCCTATTATGCAAAATGCATTTATTTCTCAAGTCTCCTCAAGCAAGCTCTGGTTATCGTTAGTTGAGTGATGCAGAATTTCCAAATCGCTGAGGACACTCTGCGATGCCTCTTCACAAAAGAAATTACATTCTAGCCCGAATTTCGCGACCTCGAGAAATCAGCTGCAGGGGAGTTTGGAAATTAATTGGCAGGATGGGAGAGGGAGGAGTACAGAAATTTAAGCGGATGGTAATTTCTTTGGTGGATTATCAAAAAATTGTCAGTCTAAACAACATCTTGCTTTTTATGAAGACTGCGCAGGCTCAGATTATCCAATAATACTTCCGACATGAAAATTGACTGAAAGATATTAGGCCGTATCATGTTTTGAACCAATTTCAACTTGCTATTCAATAACAGGGACATGTCATTAGAGATCTACAGGAAGCTAGCCAATGAGTGCAAGGAAAATCACCTCTATGATAAAGACTGCAGGCGTGCCATGGTTTTTCCCTCCCACAGTTTATTATTGCCCTTCCTGTCTTTGCTTCTGTTTTCTTTTTCCGGATCTCGTTTGTCTCTTTGATCGCTGGCCATGTCCTACTATTCACTGGCGCTTTGGTGTAATGGTTTTGTCATGGGGAGGACCTGAATATGATCCCATATGGGGACAATGTACGTTTTTTTCCTGGGGGAATTTTTCCCTCTCAGCCGGGTTGGCCCTGAAAAGCAGGGTCGAAGTAGCAGTCTCTTAAATGACTTTAAAGTGTTGCAGGGGACGTAAGACTGGTGACCAAAATTCTTATTTATGAACTGAATAGTTTGACTCCTTGATCATATCTGTATTCATAATGGTCCATATCTGAGCCGATATCGTTGACACATTAAGAACAGATTTGAGAAAATCGCTTTCCGCAGAGCTTGCACTTTCGTAGTTTAACCAATATCATTAATTTATGACCCTCGGTAACCGTCAATCTTTGCGAAAGCAACGTTGTTATCTTAGTCTGTTTCACTCTTTAACAAATGACGTATGAGATTCACAAGAGTCGATATAACATTACTGTACCCCAAATATCCTCACGGGGATCAATAAAGTTCATATTTATTTTTATTTGATTTATTTATAACAAATGAATAGCTACAGCAATGTAGTTTTTTTTCTTGGTTGGTTGTGTTATAATTGGTTAGTTGGTCTTAGTGTGACACCCCATGCAACACTATAAAGTCATTTAAGAGCGGGAAACTTCCGAATTCTGTGTCCATATACGTGCCGAGAACGTGGTATAATTGGTTGTTGTTGATGTTGTTATTGTTGTGTTGGTTTTGTTGTTGTTGTTGATTATTCCTTTTTTATTATATCCCGTGTCCTGATTCTGAGGTGACTTTAGTTGTTTATTTATTTTGATTCTTCAAATTCTTAAAGTGCGGTAGTTAGTGCAAAGTAAATATATTAATAATCGAGCCAATTTGAATGCATACATAAATAACAGAATTTTCGTTAGAGCATTCTTGTTTATTCTTATTTTTATCAACTCTGGATTGACGGACTCCGGAATCTAGAGGGATGTAAATTTTCAACGTAACTTGTTGGAATTGAGCAAATCAAACCAAACCAAACAGTGGGCAAGTAGTCGTGTAGAACAATACATATTTGTTGGGGTTTCGTTTTCTTCCCCTTTTTTTTTATACCAATAGCATTTACTTAACAAATAGTGAAGCATTATTTGGCAATGAGTACTAAAACATTCCAAAGTGCTGTGCCTACGCAAATATCCGAGCAAAAGCAATTGTTTTTGGCTATTTCTACTATACGAGATTGCTGGTTTCTTTATTTGTTGGTTGCGGTGTATTTTTAGGGAGTGGGGGAGGGAGATGTGCTTTATTTCTTTTCATCTCTTTTGAGTGCATATGATCATGCGTGCAAGTGTGACTGCCTATCCCAAAATCTACTCCATTTGACGAGGTCGCAAGAATTGAACAATACACTTTCCTCAAAAGAGCACTCATTTCTGTCAGCACCTCATACTTCAACTCCATGTTCCCACACACCAAAGTTCCGTTCAAAAGCCCAATTTTTGTCCAATATTTCCTAATTGGTGTCAGATTCACCCTAGATAAGTGACGCCCCCGCTGAGCTCTGTGGCACTCCCTACGTAATGAGGAGTCAGTGCCAGTGGCCAGGGAGGATCGCAAAAGTGGACATACAGGCTTTAGCTCTCTCGACCTCTCTTCTGCTTTCTCTCTCCTCCGCCCCCCCCCCCACCTTTTTTTTTCTATTTCTTCAATCTCATTTCTGTCTATCCCTCTCTCCCTCTCTTCCCTTCTCCACCTCACTCCCCCCCCCCCCTTTCTCTCTCTTACCCCTCTCTCTCTTTCTCTTTTTCTCTCCTCCTCATTCTCTCTGTCCCTTCCCCTTTTCTCTTTCTGTTCACCTTTCTTCCTCATTCCTGCCCCCTTTTTTTCTCCTCTCTCTTTCTTGTATACTCTCTCCCTCTCTTCACCCGCTGTTGTAACATGATGCAGAAATGATGGAGAAGAGAAACGATTAATGGAAAACACGCCCAATCTTTTATACAATTAATCAACTAATTTCCTACTGGTGATAAAACCTAACATCTGACTTCAGTCTTTTAATTGGGTTTTTTTCTCCTCTTCCCCACCAGCCAAATATTGCTATCGGTTCCCATTTAACTTTTGTCCAAACCATGTAACCACCGGATCTAAACATGCACAGGTTTGAATGTCATGCGCAGCAATTGTGCAGATGTTGCATCTTTTTTTTATATTGTCCTTTGTTCTTCTATATCTTTTATCCAGAACTTTTATGTTTGAAGTAGATAAGCCTTCACTGATCTTGGTTGTAAGCACAATCGTATTATATGGAGTTTTCTCAGTGTATAAAAATAATGATTATCTTATTCTGATACGTCTCTGCTGCTTTGACGAAAAGTAAACGCAATTATTGGCCCTTTGGGTAATTTTTGTGGACGGAATAAGAAAACTAAGAAAGAAAGAGAAAGGGCGGGGGGGGGGGGGAGAGAGAGAGAGAGGAGAGAAGGGGAAGATCTTGGAGGGCATTGGACCAAGGTTGGTGTGTAGTGTTGACAGTCAGTTCTGAGTGTTGAAGCAGAGGTGGAGGTATGGAGCTAGTACATGCACAATCATGATAGTGTATAGTATACAGAGAAGGGGTGGGTGGGGTGAGGGTGAGGAGAGGGGGGTGGTCAGACCAGACAGACAGTGGGAGGCATTGCAACAACGTACAATACAGACATTACAAATATTCAAATGTTTTATGACACAGGCGGAAATTATATCCACCCCGTGAGAGAGGAAATCCAAGTCCCCACACAATGGGTCTGGGCTCGGTGGCCTTCAACTTTCTATTCAGCCCCGGTGCAGACAAGTGCGCAAACTAATCTACACTGTCACTAGAGAACGATTCCGGACAACCTAACAGACCCCTGTCTGACAAGAAAGTGGGAAGATGCAAAAATTATAGGGCTCTCTCTAAAAAAAATAAGATTGAAGAAGAAAAAGAAGAAAAAGAAAAAGAAAAAAAGAAAAGAAAATGATGATAATAATAATAACAATAATGATAAGAAGAAGAAGTAGTAGTAGTCGTAGTAGGAAGAAGTGAGTTATTTGTAGAGGCGCCAGCCTCGGCTGTTTTAGCCTCTTCTTTTTACTTAAGCACTCAAGCCGACTTAAGTTTCCCTGAGGGTTGCCATTTGTTGCTGTACCCGCAGGCACTTCTTTGTAAAGAAAAGCAACATAAATAAAACGGAAAAAAGGAAAAAGAAGCAAAACCAGAAAAAGAAAAAAAAAAACGAAAAGAAAAAAACAAACAACAACAACAAAAACCCCACTATATTACTTTCTATTTATTCACTCCCAAAACAGAACAGGATAGAGAAGAAAGTACATTAATGTACATGTAACAAGAAACCAAAACACCGTCTTCTGGTTTCCCTGCTTCTGCCAAAAGTTAAATAAGGCGTTGGCGCGCGGTGCATCGGACGTGGGAAGTGAAACTCGGCCGGGTGACCTCTATTCAATACCACTTATCTAGCATCAAAATTATCTTTGATCACTGATGCAACATTGAATAAACAGGGTCTCACTCCCATATTCGACTATTACATTACCGTTCTCTTTTTATTTAAGTCTTAATGCATCATGACGCAAATTTAGGGCGTTGCTGGAACGAACGTCTCAAAAGGCACACGTCCTAAAAATAACATCCTTCAATCTTTCTCGCATGGATGGTCAAGCCGTCAAATAGCCTTGCATTACAAAACACTGTTGTTGTTTTTTCTTTTGGTTTAAGCCCATTGTATCACCGTAAGGCCATTTTAAGGACAGACGACTTCGACCCTGACAGTTAGGGCCAACCTGACCGCCTGGGCTGAGAAGGGCGTAGCATCTCAGCAGAGAAAAGGAGATATTCGTCAAACATGGGGGATCGAACTCCCGACCTCTAGGTGATTGATGAAGAGCCTAACCATTACGCCACAGACGCCGGTATCCACAGAAGCTGCTGCAATAACAGTTGTTTCTCGCTATCTTCTCCCCGCCTTTCTAAAGACTGCACACATAAAACCAGAGGGTGGGGCGTTGTTTTCGCCTCGGGAGAAAGTTTTATCCGCGGCGCTGAGCTCATAAATCTGACTAGAGTGAACATCCCAATCCGTCTCGTGGGAAGAAGAAGTCTCCGTTTCCTGCTATTTAAGTGCCAAAACTTAGCCTTGCGCGCCACGGAGCACTTACGACTTGTCGGCCTCACGAAGTGGCGTAAACAAGCTGATGCTGCGGTTATGTAACATGACAGAATAAGACGGTGATCTGTTGTGAAAGACACAACAAAAGTGTCCAGCGCTTGAGCAACTCGTAAAAAGAAAGCATTGTGGAGTCAGATGCTGCTTGGTGAAAAATGTACGTTCATTTCCATAAGAGACGGCGGACATAAAGGCAGCGTCGATACTCCGAGAACAGGCAGGAAAACCACAAGCATGTTGGTTCTTTTTTTTCGGTTG
>JAUKPP010265643.1:0-11556 GCA_032273245.1 Phyllaplysia taylori
ACAGATGCAACAGTTTGCATTAGATTCATCCATCCCACCGCACGAATTTCTGTCTTTCTTGTATGGTGGTTTGTATATATATAAGAATATCTTTAAAACAGATACCGATACGTAAGGTGAATCCCTCTGTATTTCCAATTAATTCATGTGAAGGAACGGCGCTTCCGGAGAAATAGTTTAAATAAATATATTTAGGTCACAATCTTATATCAGAAACGTAAAGAGAGCTTCCATCCATCGTGCGTATGGGTAACTTGACCCTGGTGACCTAAGAGCGCTGACAGGGCCATGCCGAGAGATGAGGAAACGTTCGTGCATTCTAAGACAGGCAGAGAGAGAGAGAGACAGAGAGAGAGAGAAACTTGTCCCTTGACCATTGTGCAGTCGGGTTACCGAGGTCAGAGGCAGAGAGCGAGTTGGGAGCGAAGGCTTCACGTTTGGAAGCTTACTTCTACATGTAGTTGCTTTTGTTATGTGCTCGAACTTTTTATCCGCATAGTTTTTCCGACTTAGATTGCTCTTTTCCGACCAAATTCCGACTTTTCCGACCAGCCAAAAAAAATCCTACCAAAATCCGACTTTCCGACTTCGCTGGACACCCTGTTACAACATAAAGAAATAATTCAAATTTGAGGTAAAAAAGAAATGGGAATGTTGAAGTAAGAAAAGGAAAACAAAACAAAAATACCTTCTCTCGATCCGACAAGGCAAGAAATCGCTCCTTTTCCTGATTTTCAGCTCTAACCTGAGCTTCGGCTGCTTTCTTTTCCTGAAAGATAGGACAAAAGGGACTGAATTATTTCTTGTTGAAGCATTCAGAAAATAGAAGTGTTTTTAGAAGAATCCTGGATATAACATCAAACTAATATGACATGTAACAATAACAAGATACAATGATGAAATAAGTAACAATTAAATAAATAAACACAGGTAAAAAAAAAAAAAAGAGGACTGGGTATTATATACGTCAATGACAACTTCTAAAACACATACATTAAAGCATAAATGCACCTTCTTAAAAACTGTCAGAGTTATGAGGCATGAAATTACCTTTCAGGAGGAGAGAGGAGGAAGGCAGATGTACTCCAATGACAATATATATATGAACATACAACATATTATTATCACAATACATATTTATCACTGTTAAAGAAAAGACCTATAGAGGTACCTTATTTCTCTCCTGTGCTGCTTTTTTCTTTTGCTTCCTTTTTTCAGCCATTTTTGCCTTTTTCTCATTTTCCATCTCTGGGGTTAATGGACTTGGAACCTGTATGAACAATGATGATATAAAGTGTTAACATTCAAATTTAGACATGCACTGTAAGCATTAGTGTTGGAAAAGATGTTGAAAATTCCTCTGAGAAAAAATTATTTTGGTCTGTATTCTTAAGAACTGGTGTTGACAAGTCCTCATAAAGAGATTAAAACAAGACAAGATGATAAAAAAAAAATATTTAAAAAATAGAGTAAATGAAGAATTTTACAGTCTTATGTGTAGAAATTTTCTCCATAATGACTGAATCATATATATAAAAAACACTCTTGCCAATCAACAGCATGGTCAAATAAAGTAATCAAATGTGAAACAGACAAAAATAGGAGAATGAAATCTATTATCACAAAATTTGCACTAAACTAAATAAAAAAGTTTATGAGCAAATATAAAAACCCCCACAAAAAACATAATACAAACGCAAAGATTTGTGTTCATAGGGATCTAAAACTGACTGAGCTGAATGTTCTGATATTAGAAATGAGATCACAACATTGGGAAAACCTACCTGAGCTTTAGCATAGTCATATCTTTCAGGGAAGGCAGCCATAAACCTCCTGAAAGCATTTCTCACTTCAGTCTCGCCCACGTTGTAGGGCAGTTTACCAGAACCATCCCTGAAACAGCGGCAACAACACATGTAAAAAACATAATCGTGTAACTTGTGAATTTAACATGCATCAAAATGTCAAAGCTCACCACAAACAAATGTGTTTAAAGTTATAAAAGCCATTTGTCTGCTGTAGTGTTTGAAAAGGTACAATTAAGAGCTGGAAAAAAGACAAGGCAGGGACAAAGGAGGTAAAGAGAAAAGAGTATTGAGTTGAAAAGGAGGAGGTGAATGTTCATGAAACCAACAAAGAAATCAGAATCACACAAAAAATATAACTCTGTACTTGAGAAAAAATTCACTATAATGTGTCTAATTAATAAATCATAGGAACAAATTATAACTTTAGTAGGTGAGCACAGCAAAAGATCATTGCTCAGCTGTATAACACCCTCTCACGACAGCCATGTCTGCAAGGTCTCAATAGACTCTATGGGAATAAAATCTGAAGTTTGGAACGTGAAGCAATTTCTGTAAAATCTTAGCTAGTTTTTGTACAAGGGTGCAAAAGCAATTGCCTTGTTGGAAAAGAGTAAGATGTTTGATCGTATCTTTAAAGGTGAATGGATTTCAAGCATTTCTTACTTAATAGTTGGGTCTGCTCCAGAGGTTAGAAGTTCTGTGATGATTTCTGAGTGACCTTCCCTGGCAGCCAGATGGAGAAAAGTTATTTTATTGTCACCGACCCCGCTGTTTAAAACATCTGTTGTGAGGTCACTTGGCCCATGACTAGAGTCACTATCTGTCTGTGACTGATCCGCTGCGCTGGGGCCTTCAGTTTTCATTTCTCCTTCAACATTCTCAGTGCTGTCAGGTGGAGTGGCAGCACCATTTTGGGGGCTGGCATTTTGTGATGGCATAGCACCAGGAGTTTCTGAGATTTCAGTCGACCCACTAGCAGCACAGGCTATGGGGACGGTGTCTGACTGTTGCATCCTCTGGCCCGCCTGTTTATCTTTTATTGCAGCTAGTGTAGAAAGCAAGGTCTCAACGTCACCTGTTTTACAGGCAGTGAATAGCTTGTTTCTCCACCGTATCGTATCCTCATCTGTAATTCAAATCAAAGGGACAAAGTTAACAAATGTAACAAAGCAACTTTAAGGAGTATCATCTTATAAATAATGAAGCCAGATATAAAGTAAGACAAGCACTCACAGAATTAATATTGCACTGAATATTTTAATCATGAATGTAATACAATAAAGTAATAAATCAACAAACAGGCATGAGCCTTGCAAAGATTTAAAAAGCCTTCTACAAACAATGAAAATTGTTATCTCTTTATTCTTATGTCAAAAGTTTGTTACTGGTTAGTATCAAATAACGCCTAACCAAAATGGTTTGAATGTTTTAAAATGCAAATGTTATTCTTAGAAACAAGACAAAATCCGAAACGCAGGAAATGAAAATGAGACAAAGATTTCCATTTATTCCCTTAATACCGTAAAACATGACACAAACAACAATTTGCTTTCCCACATAAAAACAAAACAACAATAAAAAGAGTTAAGTAAATAACATGAAAATTATAGAAAAACAGAAGCACCCATCATCATAAAACATTCAGTTAAAAGAACCCCCCTCCTCCCCTCCCCAACACACACACACAATTGGTCTACATGTTTCATGAATGAACTGCACGGTATAGAAGAAACTATTTTTGTGACAGAAGTTTACCTTGCACTGCAGAATTGCTGTCACTTTGACTGTCTTTCGACTGTTCCTTTTTCTTTTTGCCCCGCTTTCTCTTTGTTGTACACTCAAACTGACGAAGGTGTGAGAAGTCAACCGTCTGCATATGCTCAACCAGCTGCGCATCGGTCACAGTGTCCTGGTCAGCATCACTTGATGAGTCCACATCATGGTCTTTTCCTGAAACAAACAATAGACCTCAGATTTGTATTTATAAAGCACCATGATAAAAAATGAAGCCACAGTTCTTTCTAAATCATACACTTGATTACAATACAATGCAAGTCGGCTAAACATGTTGCAAATAAGGAAATTGGGCTCCATCAATTTTGGGCATGTGGTGACATTGGTGGCACATAAAACCTTGTTCATTTCTTTTTGTTAGTAAAGAAAGAATTGATCTATCTTGAACAGACGTCGAGATATTTGCGATTTAATAAGGTCAGAATAGCCTGTTATCAGAAAGCAATTGTGCAATTAAAAGGACATTAATATTTGGAAGCTTTCAAAATAATTTTTGTTTTCTATAAAGAGCATTCCTAAGTAGGCTACAATTCACCCATAATTGTTTTTTCAAATGGACATATTACAGAAGGTATTGGGGAAAATAACATTCTCAGTAGAAATTGCCAAACACCCATGAGAAGGCTTATAACTCTGTTCTTCTTATTTTGATGAACACATGAGTTCAAGGATGGCATATTGCAAATACCACGATCAATAGAAGCGCATAGTTTCACAATGTTGAGAAAAAGATGAGAGCTTGATTATACTATAATTTTGGAATTATGCAACTACTACATGAACCTCTTAACAAATTTTCAATGCCATTTATCCTTGAAGATTCATCATTCAATAATTTTTACATACAACAAGCACCTCTAGATATGATACGTGAAAATTTATTACTACAGTTGTTAATCTATAATATTCTAATATTTTCATGGTTTTAGAGACCCAAATGTAGCTATTTCAAGAGACTGATATGGAAGTTACACAAATTGTAATGTGAATTCGGTTTCACTTTATTCTTGACTGACCCACAGTGAAGGAGTGATCCTCACCTTCTTCCTGTTCTTTCAACTGATGTTCAGGAGAAGCACACTCCTGTTTACGGACACCTTCTGACTCTGGTTTGGCTGTTTTCACTTTGGGTTTTCTCTCTTTTGGTTCCCTGATTTCCAGCTGATCTGTCTCCGCTGAGTAAAATCGTGGGGGTGACAAGGGGACAATGCTTCCAACATCTACCTCTTGACCTAAGATATGAAAAGGACAATTTTCTGAGACCTAGAATTAATGCTGCAAAGTTTACACACAGAATGCACATGTTTATTTTTATAAATAATGGTGGTTTTTTTCTTAAAAAAGAGTAAACTTTATATGTAGTCAGTAAACTTTAATTATCCCTGTGGAGAAATTTGTTTACAATGATGTACACAAACATTCATAACCATACAAGAGATAATGCATACATTGTAATGACGAATATGGACATAGATAACGTCATTCATAGAAATTATGCATATATACTAAGACCACCAAGAATATCCACCAATTGTAATAAAGATGTGCGTCGGTATTTATTGATACAATCATATTAACATGTACGAGCTAATGGTCGGGAAAAGCTGGCCCTTGCACAAACAACAATAAATGTCAAAGTCCATGTTAAAACAATGATGTGAGGCAAAGAACAGACTGGTTGACAATTACATCTTTCAACTTCTAATAGAAGGCAAAATTAACATCACACTGCAAACAACAAATGCTGAATGGAGTAAGAGCTAAGCAAAAGCTCACCATAGCATTCAACAGAAGCCAGCATCTGATGCACTCGCTTTGCTTCACTGAATGTGGGTCTTCTTGTTGCAAATGGAATGATCCTGATGCGCTGGTCATCTTTTTTCAGAATTGGATTTTTGCCACCATAGAACATCGCTCGATTGCTTGTAGGAATTCTCACAAAAACCATATTGCAGGTTGCTATATGTTCAGACCAAGCAGCCATTAGTTCTTGGACCTCCTGAAATAGATATGTGAAAAGTGAAAAAAACTATTTGGCAATGTATTATGTCATGTCTTCTATAAAACGGTTGATCATCTTGAGACATATGAATATGAAAAAAAGGATTTGCCAGTTTCTCTGCAAACTTCATGCACTAATGCAAAAAAATCTATGCTGATTTCCCCAACTGGTCGTTGTTATCGATCCAGTGACCAAGTTTGACTCTGTAATATTAGTATTAGCTCATATTATTATGACAGAGGATTTATTTCTCATGGCTGTAAAAATAATTATGTTTTTCTTCCATCTATCCTGTAGCAACCGTCTATGGCCCATGGACCAAGAGAAAATCTCAGTAGCCTAATGTAGCAAATCGTTGTATTGTATGATTGCTTTGGGCTTTGGTTCTGGTTTATATGCCTCTTGCAACACAGGGTCTCAGATTTTACCATCTATCTTCAAAAGAGATGAGACACAGCCTTAAAAGCTTGACAAAAATTCTTGGCCAGGAATGACAACTGACTGTGGACTTCCAGGTCTCAAAGGATCAAAATAATTTTCATGAAACGTACTCCCCTTGGACCTTTATTTTCAAAAGTTGGTACCAACGTGGCTTTCGTTAGAAAATGAGCAAACAATAGAGCCCAAACAGTCCTCTTAGCATGAATAAACTAACATCTTGGACTTAAAATTAAAACAAACGCTTTGCAAGTATTATTTTTAACATTGCATGGTGAGACTACTGTGTTAAGTGATTGCACATCTCTTAAAAACTGTGTTTGGGAAAAAACAATAGCCCTCTTTAAAAATTAATGTTATGATAGACATTGCCACAAAGGAAGAAAGAATTCAGGACAACATAAAATCATATCAGGCTCTACTGTATTTCAACCCTCATCTGCATGACTGCAATTCGAGCTATTAACACAAACCTGCACTAACGCTGCCTCATTGTAACGCCTCAGTCTCGCTCCAGCGCTTTTGGGTGCACTCCCTTGTTTGTCTCTGCTGGACTGGGCAGTCCCTCGTTTTGCACGGACTGTGTAGCGGTGAAATGTCTTATGTTCTATCACTTGTTTCCTGTCAACAGAATGTGTATCACCAATGACTTCTCTGATGGAAAGCAAATAAAAGATAATAATGACATTACCCAAACAAAAAAGAGTACAATTGAATCTAATAACTTTGTCTCTATACTTAAGGACTGACAAGCACTTTTCATGGCAGTGTCAACTAAAAGATTCCTTCTAGGGTAAGAAATTCCATCAATATGATTCCCCAATAACTCTTTGTAATTTTGTACAACCCACTCATGAATCGGACTCAAATGAATATATATGAAGCAAAGAGGACCATTCCATGATTTCTGTAATTCTACATCAAATTATGAAATCTATATGAGCGAGGAATTAAATCAGGCTAATAAACAAAACCAAATTTTGCCTTAATGATGGACAGACTGTTTCGTGTTTAATGACTTCCAAGGGGCACGATACTTATAATTGCTTGATTCTGAGTGCAATGACAGTTACCCTTGGAAAACTGCTCCTGCAAAATGTCCTGCTGAGATCATGAGAATGACCCACTTGGTCTGTTTTGGGAGGCGAGAAGCCAATTTCACTAGCTCAGCTGGGTCTGTCACAGGGTCCTTTCGAAACAAAAAATTGAGAATTCAGTAAATGAGAGGGTAGCTTTGGTTTTAGCAGAGAAAGACAACATGAAGATTGTGATACGTGGTTGAAGCAAATTGACAAGAAAAATGTGCAAAATATTTCCTTTCTTACCAACCTTTTTTCTCTTCAAATGGATGGGCAACAAAAATACTTTGCTATATTGCTTGATAATTTCCATGACATGATTGATCTAAAACACTCTGCATGTGGAAGCATATAAGACAATTACAAGTACAGTCATGTCGAAATTATTTTTTGTACAAAGCAACTGGATTATAATGCCTGGTTTAATCCTGTCTTACTGTTTGTCTTTGATAATAGTTCAATAAATAATGAAATAAATATTTTGTTAGCATTCTACATCATTGAGTGTCTTTCTTACTCAAACTCGACTTTGTATGAGAATCTACAGCATCATTCAACAATACACTTAAGAATTACCCAAGCAAAAACAAACCTTCTTGTGGTGAAGCAGGCAGCGATACACTGAGATCAATTCTCCATCTTTGTTGTTGAAGTAGACTTTGTGAAACTTCCGATCTTTAATTATGGAAATCTTTAAGTCATCATGAGAAGTGACATCAATTGTTTCCGTTGGAACATCTGGTTCATCATCATCTTCATCAGATCCAGATATACTAGAAACATCCCCTGAAAGGTCAAACCATAACCATGAATATTATGAAGGCAGGGAAAGTACACAAAGAGATTAAAGAAAAGAGAAGATCTTTACTGAAATATGTAATGACTTACTCAAAAAAGAGAAATCAGAACATCCAATCATAAGCTTCTCTCATGTGTTGAATGAGTGTGCATCACTTTGAAACGCAGAACCAAAGTAAAATTTGCCAAAGTTTCAAAGTGGCAAAATAGCTAAAACATCATCTAAATTATTCTAGTAACTTAATAAAAGACTTCAAACAGAACAGACAATATTTCATAAACACTGTTCCACAAATATGAAAAACTAGCTGGGACGCCGGCTTCGCCAAGGTAATAATGGGAGTATTATATGAAGAAGAGAGAGAGAGAGAGAGAGAGAGAGGAGAGAGAGAGAAAGAGAGAGAGAGGGAGAGAGAGAGAGAGAGAGAGAGGGAGAGAGAGAGAGAAAGAGAGAGAGAGGGATAGAGAGAGAGAGAGAGAAAGAGATAATATATAAAAAGCGTGGTCCTTGATCCCAGGTTCGACCTCATTCCTTGTCTTTATAATAAAATACAGGTCTCAGTCCTCATAGTAGAATACATGCATGCATGAGTGTTTGGAGTTCACGTCAGTGGGTGCCGGAAAGTTGCGAGGCACACTGGCATCCTAACACATCTTGAACGCGTGTCTATTGTTTTGTATCTCAGTGGAATTATAATAAGGGCCAAAGAAGGACGGGAGCTTTTTGTCAAACATATTTTTCTAAATTCAGGAGATTAATAAATAAAAAATTAAGCCCTTCATGAGGACCTATCTATCTTTTTGCAGGCATTTGCCAACTTTCAACTCTGTACCTGTCGTAGTTTTCTGGGAAAAGTGACACATGTGTTTCCAAGTTGTCAAATATATAATAGATACATTTCACAATTGATCACATTTGTTTCTCTATCCAGTCTTTACTTGACACTGTGCAATATCAAAACATTTAACCATTATATCCACTTGTCTACAATGGAACGTTCTATCAATTTTTGCAATCCTAGTGGCTCAGGGTAAACTGACCACAAATATAGCTTGTATTTTGTATGAAGCTGCTTCACAGCACATCTGGAGAACACCCGAGTTTGATCCCACATACAGACAATCTGCTTTTTTTGGCTGGGATTTCTCCCTCTTAGCCCGGTTTGGCCCTGACAGGAAGGGTCGAAGTAGCCTGCCTCTTTATTGACCATACAGTGTTGCAAGGGACATAAAATTAGTAATCAAACCAAGCCTAACATAATTACCATAACTGAAATTCAATCAATTCAGCTTGACTACCACGAAAAAACAAAACAAACCAAACCAAAATCAAGGTGCTTCCATACCTGCAATTTCTTCAAACTTTTCTTCTGTCACAGACATCAGTCCTCTCAGTCTTTGATGGAGATTGTATCTGTGCCAATCACTTTTATAATGACTCAACTGGGAACAGACAAGGAGAAGCAATTGAACAAGAGCAGAAATATGCCAACATTGGTTGATTTATTTCTTTAAAAAACAACAACTGGTAACAATTGAAAAATTTCAGTGTTATAAAGTATCTCTTACCTGGTCTTCCCTATCTGTGAAGGAGACTTGGCAGCAGCTACAGGTCATTACATCTGGAACAACTAGTTTCTCTGGAAAATGATGCTCCTGGGTGGAAGCTTGAGAGGAAAAAAATGGAATAGAGGATAGAATAACAGGGGGAAGTGGACACTTCTACTGTTAAAATGTTAAATGATTGCAAACATGTTTTAAATACAATTTTTTGAATGTTGTTAATCATTTAAGTTACAGTACAAACCTCTTTGAAGCATACTCCTTGTAACCAAGGTGTGTCATTCATAATGCGAGTGAATTTTACATAGTAAAGCTAAACTCTTAGCATGAGCTTATCAAGGTAAAATCTGAAAATGTTCTCAAAATTAGGAAACCCAAAACAAAACTGTGCTATTGCCATTGGGACAAAGGAACCAACTTAAGAAAAAATATTTTACAGATTCTTTCTAGCAAAACAAAGTTTTGAAAACGTTTTCATGAGAATGGGAGAATCCCACAAAATGCATGAGAGTTGGCAACTCTGGATAAGGACTCAACAACAATATTTTTATATTCTTCAGAGCAAGTGTATCTCAACTCACAAGGCACCCTAATGATATAAAAGGTAAAAGTGGAAAATTCTAAAATAAGCTACAATGAAACAAGTATGCAGCTGGAAAACCAGGTAATTCAAGATGGGGATGTTCTAAAAAAAAAAGTGAACTCTAACTTTCCATCCTTAAAAAATGCAAATTAAAGAAATTACCAGCCATCTCTGCAGGCGAATGTTGGCTCACTTCACCCTGGCCTGGGTTACATGATGCTACAGTGAGGCCCTGAAGCCTCTCCTCAGCTGTTGCGTCATGTAACAAACATGATGAGTAGTGAGCAGTCAAACTACGGGTTGTCTTTTTTGGTGAGGATTTTGATTCGTCCATTTTTTCACTGTATGATCATCTGTAGAAAAAAATCAAGAGGTTGCTTCATCAGGTGACATAACAATCAGAGTCAGAATGTGCTCAAAAGGGGAGGACTTCCGTGAGGAGCGACCACTTCGGTTCAGCGCATCACATCTTCTTGACTCTGGTAGTAAAGTGACGGGTAGGGATGATCAACAAAGAATTCATTCCACACATCCTTGGGCTCTCAGGGGACATAGATGTAGGGTTTGAAGAGAGGGTTAGCAATTTAGTCACCTGTTCATCAAAACAAGGAGAACAGAGTAATCACATAGCCTTCTCCGGGACATACATATATAGCCCACTTTGGCACTGCCACTGCCTTATTAGATAGGCTTACCTGTGTGTGGCGTGACACTTGTTAAAATTGTTATTGTTGCTGAACTAGATTTTAGATCTAGATCTAGAGTCTAGAATCTAGAGTAACAACAGTAACAGTTACTACAGTGTAGTGACACTACTGTACTATTGAGAAATTTAGATCTTGTGTTGTTAATAAATAAATATCCTCTCACTCTCACTCTCAGTACCTACTCAGTCACTGAACTCACTCATACTCATCATCAATTACCACCGTACTGAGCGTTATGAATTTCCCTTTCCGAGCCTTATATTATGACACATATGGGTCCTGAAAGAGAGTGAACTCCGACTGATGATTCGTTCTTGCATAACAACGTGTAAAGATTACCGGGATGTATTTTTAGACCAAGTCCAAAACCCCAAAACATCAGTGAACGATTTCTTGCTTCTCTGTTAAGTCAGTGAAGGTGTGTCAGTCGGCTAAAATAGCAAAAGGGAGAATACTCAAATAAAATTTCGTTACGGTGATGAGATATTTTCAGTCAGTCCTAGAATTTGGCCCGTGGGACGGACATGAGGCCGTGTTTGAAAAGACCAAATAGGCCTATATTTTGTGTCGTGAACGAATTTATTTTTGTGACGAACGAAAATGAGGGTGATATTTTAGTAGGGTAATGTGGATTTAAAAAAAAAAAAATTAGAAGCATAGGCTACTGACATGTAGAGATTATTAAATAACCAATCTACAACTCCAGCAGACCGGTGCGGTGGTGTAATGGTTAGGCGCTTCGCCTATCACGCAGAGGACGTGAGTTCGAGGCCCGCGTGGGGCA